>JAODUP010000376.1:272500-450000 GCA_025642065.1 Paralvinella palmiformis | reverse complement strand
AGAGGTATGGATGTAGAGCCAAAAAGGTAGCAGATGGTATGTTTCAACTGCATTTGTTATTAATTTTGATAAATTCTCCGAATCAGATTGATGTATCATTTATGTATGTAGAACTAGTAGTTATAGTAGTAGTGGTATTAGTCATAATAATAATAAAGATAATAATAATAATAACCATTATTATTATTATTATTATAAATCTAGATTTAATACCACTCAAGAACATAATTTTATTTAACCTTTTGTTAATGTTATAATATTTTGATGAAATAGATCTTAGATTTAAAAAAAATTATGACAATACATTTGTTTGATTTTGCAGGAACATTTAATAATGATTCATATAAATGCACCAATCAATGTCCTCCTCCACCAGACAATATTCATCTGAGCATCTTCAAGCAACCTCTTTTCCTCAGTAAGCCAGAAGATTATACTGGCATTAATATATCATGGACCATTAATAGTAAAGGTGAGTGAGATAGATTTACTAAATCATATTGATATCAACAAGGTTATGTGTTTAAATAAGATTGCGTGTGTTCAGCATAATTCATATTACTGAATTACATTTTTATAAACTGGCATTCAGGTTATGATATAATGATTTTTTGTATTATTCTGCCATTAAAGATTACTCGTATCATTATGTTGATGGTTTCCGGGTCGAGTTGAGGACCATCGACCATTATCTTATTAAATATGTGACTGTCAACGTTGACCAACAACCAATGGATGCAGATGGCAAAGTAGATCATTTTTTATTAATATCAAATGAACTGATTCTATTGTGGAATAACGTTTTTTTTTAAATACATAATTCCACTTTTACATGACGCACATTAATGATGTCATTATTAAAGATGGTGTAAGAAAAGAACTTTATTTGCCATGGAAAAGATATAGTTTGATTTTCAAATCCACTTTATTAATTTAGTTAGTTTTCATCATATTTAAGTAGCAAATTCATTATCACAGGACAACTATTAGGACAACTATTAGACAAATCAAGACATTACACACACACACACACATATATATTATACACACATATATATTATACACACATATATATTATACACACATATATATTATACACACATATATATATATTATACACACATATATATTATACACACATATATATATTATATACACATATATATTATACACACATATATATATTATACACACATATATATTATACACACATATATATATTATACACACACATATATTTATCATTGTAGATATGGTTTTACTACGACTGCTTCTATCCAGTAATAAAGAATAGAGTGTGAATCTTACTATAAACCATACCATATAATATGAATTTGAGCGACTGATGGATATTATACAGCATATATATAACACATATATATTATACACATATATATATACACACATATATATTATACACACATATATATTATACACACATATATATATTATACACACACATATATTTATCATTGTAGATATGGTTTTACTACGACTGCTTCTATCCAGTAATAAAGAATAGAGTGTGGAATCTTACTATAAGGACCATACCATATAATGATGAATTGCTGAGCGATGAGGGAAAAGCCAAATTTGCTTTGGATGAGAATGGAGGTTGGTGTTTGAGTATTGGGAAACCTGAGAAGATCTGTATTGTTTATTTGTGTTCCATTTCTCCACGGATGTAAATATAAATAGCCATTTTAAGTATAAGTATTTATATTAAAAAAATGGAAAACAGCAACATCGTACGTTCGTCGAGTATTTATGCTATTATATTGGCAGGAATAAAACTACACTATAAAAATATTAATATAGAAAAAATGCCAATCAGTTATGTAAATGTGATGGGCATATTTAGCTTCCGACAGACAACAGTTTAGCTTCCGACAGACAACAGTTTAGCTTCCGACAGACAACAGTTTAGCTTCCGACAGACAACAGTTTGCATCAAATTTTATTCCACTGAGCAAGCTTATCTTGAACATTTTTGATTTGGTTTTTGATGACCTTGTATGACATTAATATTTGAAAGGTGCGAGTCGAAGTAACCGACATGTTCAGTTCATTTAGGGGTTAAGGGAAAATCCCAAAATCAAGTACGGATGGAAAGTGCTGCTGTAGTTAATTGTGGAAATACTTCTGTACTCGAATTGAAAAAGCGGGCGGGTGGATGCACACATAAACGCAGACGCACGCACTGCAATATATCCACAAATTGTGACTGGATTGTGTAGACAACGCACACAGCCCTATTATATATATATATATTCCAGATTTCATGCTCATGTCAATAACGGACATGTTGGATTTGCTCTTACCTACTTCAGCTGATATTCTAATAACAAGACACACTAGCTTTGATCCTGCCGATTCTCTGTCAACCATCTCGCCTGTGTTATCCGCAGAAGGTTTGTAACTCTCTTACTGCAAAATCTACATTTATCTAAATGGTTGAACCTTTAGGTAGATAGAAGTTGATAGTTTCATATAGTGTTAACAACTAATTGTGTCCAGGCAGCAATGTGCTGGTTATATCCGTTATGCCGTGGTCGGTCGTACGTCAGATAGCGTTATTATACATAAGCAGTAAATGTTAAATTGGTGCGAAATTTCTTGTTACAACTTTCATATTTCAGTTATTATATTTAACAAAAGCTAGACTTGATTTCATACGTATAACATTGTTTACATTCTTTAATAACATGAGCATTAGCGTGTGTATGTGTGCAAAACGCACTTATTTTAGTATTCAGTTTGTTTACAGATAACAGGATGACAGAACTTCATCAAGGCTATAATACAGTAAAGATGCTAGGTATCGCAATAGGTCTGATGACTGGTTTGGTTTTTCTTGTTATTGTGGCGCTGGTTACCGTTATGGTTCGTCAGCGTTCAAAAACTGGCAGTGGTAAGTCTGGACGAGTGTTGTAACATCATAGCGCTGTAACATGGTTTCGTAACAGGGCGTTGTAACAGAAATAGTCACCAGGAACGGTGATGACGTCGTATTCATTTCTCCGTGAATAAATGACAGTTTTCTACCGCAGATGCGTCTGAAAACGTGAAAAGCTTTCCAGAAGTACTACTGCTTTACACAAAGGACAACACGAACCACGTCCAACAGTCGCGACATCTGGCCTCAGCACTGCGCGACATCTGCACTGTCACTGACATCTGGCACCTGGAGTCAGTCGGTGGTCATGATGTAATGGAGAGCCTGTACGAGGTACTCAGATGTGCCGATGTCATCATCGTCGTCTATTCACACTACATCCGAGAGAAGCTTCAGCAGCTGAAAGCCGGATGTCCAATCAGCAGATCAGTGGAAGACCTGGCCCTGTACATCATGATGAACACTAAAAGAATGGTCACCTTCAGAGTCATAACGGTTTACTTTCCGGAGACCACCACATGCAACATCATTGAGGGCGTCAACTGGCCTCAACCCATGGCGTTGCCGGCTAGCCGACACGCACTGCGTCATCAAATACAGAATCCGCAATCTTGGGATGTTCCATCCGAATCCAATAGGAAGAACGGCAGGAGTTTGGAGCTATTGGCCAACAGCGTCGATTCGGTGAGTTTGGTGTGCAGGCCCGGCAGTGAGCAGACGGTGGCACATACGCCGGACGACCTTTATCCGGGATCAAACCGCTTCACGCCAATATTTCACCCAGCACCCTTGGTAAGACGGCCACAGATCCTGGCTGTGCCATCACTGGCGGTCGGCTCAATTACTGGGCCAGCTCTGCCATATGCTGTCAGCACCTGTCCGCACTCTAGCCATCGGCTACAATCGGCCTTCGAGCAGGATTTGCTTAACGTTAACGCCGGACTAGACACTGTCAGTGCGCCGTGCCCTTCTTACGGTAGCAACACTGTCAACAACAATGGAGATCACAGTGATTATTTCTTCCCCGTCTCCTTTAAGCCTCCACGTCGGTGGAACTCCATCGAAACGGATATACAGAGTGAATGCATAGCGTCCATTAATGATGAGCATAGTTGTGTTCATGACGGCAACGAACCGTATCAGCTAGCGCCACCTATCAGCGTCGAATCTCCTGGAGTAGGCAGGATACATCGCGAGGCAAGCACCAACCCCCACTTCAAGCATGTTGTTATAATCAGTAGATATCCAGCCATGTTATATGCAAGACTATACGATTCTTTGTCAATGTATACCCAATCCCCCCCAAATACAAAACAAACAAACACGTATTTCTACTATGATTCATCGTTGGTGGCTGACCACGTTAAATGGCGCTGCCGTCTCCACTCAATTATTTAAAAAAAACCCCCCTGAGGACGTAAAACACTCTGGCAGTGACAACCCTCGGGGTATTTCGGCTCCATCTTTCCGTACTGCTCCCCTGTGAGTGGTGGGGGAGGAGCTTTCTCAACCACTCCAACATAGAGGCTCTCCCCGAACAACCAAACCAAACCTACTATCATTCCTTAATTATCAACACACACACACACAAGCCTGATCTCTACAATTAGTCACTTAACCATATTTACATAGCATTTTAAATGTTTCTTTAGTCAAACAATTAATTGATATTGGTCAATGTAGAATATAACATGATTATATATATATATATATATATATACAAGTTAATTATGGGCACTTGCATCCTTACTTTAAAATATGTAAAAATACTCTTAAAACCAATTGTAATAGTTTCAGCATTTAATGTAATATGTTATTTTATAATCACTTGTTTTTAGAGAAGCCCATTACCAATATAATAATCAGCCCACTATCATTTTAATTTAACAAAATGACACACACACACAAGCCTGATCTCTACAATTAGTCACTTAACCATATTTTTTACTTCGACTAATCTTATGTATCCTGACCGTTTCTGGACAATATCCTATTTCAGATAAAGTAAAACTTTTGCCATATCATTATATTATCACCTACCTGTTTACTTACTGAACTGATTACTAACGAAATTTTAAATATAATTAGCAGCTGCTAACAATGCTAACGTGTTTATTATTCCATTACTCGTTAATCGGGTGAAATGAACAACTATTCCACGTATTTTGTATTCATCCATCTAGTAGTCGTTGTAGATTGTATTTATTTGATCACAAGTTAACTTTTCTCATAAGTTATTAGTGAACAACTAATTTTATTGTGATTGTGCTCGGCTAGTATAAGTCTGATTATGTTATATCGGACACTGTAGAACACCATAGTTTAAGTTTCTGGGTACTTTATGAAGTTAGCGTCATATTTTTTTTACAGATTTTACTGTCCCAGCAAATTGTATATTCGGTAAACTCATTAAGTAGCCAAAACATACGCCGCATTTGAACGATGTTTTGGTGTGACAGATTTATTTTGCGGATACAACTCTTATTAGTTTCTTTAACCTAAAAGAAACTCAGGACATTGACCAGAAAGGTTTGCTACGGTCACAATACTAGAACGTGGAAGTATGTATGGTGTTTTAGCTAACGTTACAAGTATCGTATACTATAGAGTTGCTGTGCTGATAACAAATGATACATCATCCAGATTTTCATTCTGTTTATTCTCAAATAGTTAAGCTATTTTGTCACAAATGGTTTCTCTATGTACATGAACTCTTCAATGTAAAAATTACAAACACAGCATGCAAGGATCACTGTTATAAAAATGCTTATAAAAATTAGCCTATTTTGTGATAATAACCAAGGAAAAACACAACTGCACGTAATGATATTAGCACACAGCACTAACATGACACTCTTGTCTGCACAGCACTAATGATAACATCGAATGGTGCTAACATAACACAGCTGATCACTGATGGTATTATTTGACACAACAACAACAACAACAATAACAACAACAACACAGGATCATATACACACAGTAAACAATGACGGAACAAATGGCCACATACGACCAACGTTGACATAATAATTATATAGCACTAACAATGACATGTTAACACTTCAGTTGTATACAATTGTACACCTGATGTTAGCTTCGCAAACTGGCAAACACCAACCAGTTGTCACTGCTCCTGATTCAGCTATAATGGCTTAACTAAGTGTCTCCATAAAATTAAAAGTATATTCTAAAACTGAGCAGAAGTAAACAAAAACAAGTTAAGCGAGTGAAATGGCCACGATTCGTCGAGAAACCTGGAAATCTGCTCAAAAATGGCGCACCTGTCATCGTCCACAGCTGTGCATGTGAAAATCCATTCATATGTAGTTAGAAAACGCAAATATCTTGACGTGATGAAATTTAGCTAAAAGCGTCGTTAAAAACAAATCAACAAAATAATGAACTACATCTCTGTAGAGATGTGTACACACGAGCCGAGTATAGCAAAGAAACACCTTCTTCAAGCCAAACAGCAGGAAACCTTAATGCATTCATAAATTAAGCGAAAAGTATACTACAACATAAAAAAAGCAATCGTTAGATGCCTAGGATGATAGAGACACTGATGGGGCTTGTGTTACGATGAATTACTTATGACATACCTAATGGGGAAATTATAAGTTAGCTAAACAACTGCATAAAAAAATACACACTTTATAAACAGCTTATATTACACAATATATGTACAGAGCGAGCAATACTCTGAAACTGAAAGGCACAAACTATCCGCATTTGGATCATGCAGGCCACATTAACCATGTTATAGTATACACAACATGGATGTATTTTTATTTGATATGTTCTATTATTTAAAAACTATACCAAGGCACTAATTAAAGTTAATAACAAAGCAGAGATTTCTCTTCCCTGACAGTCAACAAAATTATCTCAACCCAACATCATATCAAAGACTACTACTCTAATACAGTAATATTTTGCATACCTACAGCAAAACATCAGTTATAAGTCAATAGAAATTTATATATACAGGTATGCAAAACAATGGAAGCCTGAATCACAGCATTAAATCTCCAAAACATTGCAGGCAGTTATTGTAGCATTATTAAACACTGTCAAGTTATATATATATATATATATATATATATAATACATTATACAGTGTATTTTAACTGAAGCTGTTTATTTTGTACTTAATGTCATTTAACTGAATTTAAAAAGAAACAGTGTTTGTGTATGTGTGTGTGTATACATGTGAATGTGTGTATACATGTTCGCATGTATGCATGAACAGCAAACATTCAGTGAGTAACAGCATAACAAAATATTATCTTCTATTGCCAGTACACTAAAATTATTAGCCTGAATGAATATCACTTTAAATATCGCATTGGTGTCCAAAACAGATTTTGATTTAAATGCAATACTGCACAGCTGAGCATAATAAAAAAACATAACAAAAATTAACAACTTTACAACTATATGATTAGACATTCAGATTGCATAATTACACTCGAGAAGGGAAGACTATTCATTTTTCTTTGTCTGCAATCAAATCAAGATAGATAAAAGCTGGATTGTTTGTTCTAAACTCACAGCACGGAAACCTTCCACAGGTGTGTACTAACTGTCATACTTGACTATACTTTAGACCAACTGAAACAAACAATAAAGGTGCTAGTTAGTACAGAAAATTACTAAAAGCAAATACATTTAAAGTGTGGCACAAAAACAATTTAAATTATATTATTGTGAACTTGGCTTAAGTAAAATTTAATACTACTTCAAATTTTACTTGACAAATTATCAAATTTAGTAACGGGAAAGTTATCTAAAACTAGCATACACTAGTACAAGATCACATCAATTGTTCATCTCAGACTTTATTGTGTTGATGTTTGCATGCATAATAAATACTCTGTTAATATCAATGGACTAAGTTATGTTTCATGTCATGCGGTTATTGTTTGATAATTGCTGTATGGAAAATTAAAAACTATAAATGTTCTCTCTCACTGTATGCACACGTGTGTGTGAGAAAAAACATTGAATTGACGGTATGACGAATATGAAGTAACGGAAATGAACTGATTAAGTTATTCGGTCATGCTTCATATTATGTGGGTCATCAAGGTCACCAATAGGTCGTCAGTAGTAGTCTACATAGCAGTATTCCCAGCTGGCAATGGAGATATACATTTACAAGTGAGTGGGTGTGGGAAGCAGTTCCAAGGAATTTGGCTTCTAGCACACGAACAGCTGAGATTCCTTTATACAGTTGTCTCATTGTGCTCACATAGCAGCTGGAAGCACAGCTGCTGATATTTTTCAGTGAGACACAGAAATTCACTTACCTTAATCATGGCAACACTGAAACTCCTGTTTCATTGCACAGATACTATTACTAACACACCATGCCATTGTGTGACACATAAAACACAACATCAAACAAACTGACTATTATCAATGTACTATCAAGACGAGCCTTAGATCCAGTCACTCATGGCACTATAGACGGCAGCTATTCCCTACAATGCCAAATTCTCAATTGTATATACCATGCCACACACAGACACACAGGCACGCGCGCGCGCACACACACACACAGAGCAACAGCAGATCTACAAACTGGATGAGGACTGGTGGCGCATGTTTTAGCTTAAATGTAACTTCATCCACATGAGATACTACATCATAGTACCAATTCAGTTAAATCATAAGAACAAACATCAGATCAGGATGCTATCAAATGTCACTTGGGACACCCAATTTCTTCATATTTTTAGAGGGATGGCTTGACGATATCTAGCCCATGGTGGTCCAACCTAAATCACATCCACCATTGGTGGGTGTGATTTAGGTTGAGAGTTATGCTTCACAAATCTGCAAGTTGGATGGCTTCAGTTTTATTTTCAGCTAATAACTTGGTCTGGGGTGAAGAACTATCTATTGTGCTGCACTTAAAAATGCAACAGGGATCTGTTTGTAATGCCAGACATGTGTTAAGTTCATTAACATGACAATGTACAGTAGGGATGACTTGTGTGTCTCCTCCTTGTGTGTCATCAACCTGTCTCTCTTCCCCTCTCTCTCTCTATCTCTCTCTCTTTCTCTCTCCATACTAAACAGGGTCAATCAACAAACAGAACATTTTCAAATACCTTCATCATTGCTGTAACAGTGAGCACAGTGCAATTTGGAGACACGGACGCGCACATCAGTTCCGGTGTGGCCACTGCCAAGTGGCCACTGGCACACAGAGCAACGAAAGCAGGAAAGATGATATGCCAGGTTTAGAGACTCAATCACCATAACAGCACCGGGTCCTGGAAGGGTTAGGGCAAAGGACATTTGGATGGAAACATGCCAACATTTTGAACTCGATAAAACTCGGTTAGACATGTCCTTGTGCAACCAAATGCAAGAACGCCACACGATCGGAGGTCAGATGAGAAATTAAGATCAAGATCACTGAAAGGGGAATGGACTCATTCACATCTTGAGGGCAAGCAAGAAAGAGCAGAGATCAGCTGGTAATCGCCAACAGTTACACCTATCATGCATTTATAAGCTTAGAGCAGACAGCAGTGAGAGTAAAGTGCCATTAAGTATGTTACTAATCAGAATGTCACAAGCTCCTTCAATTATTTGTGCATAGTAAATAATTTTGGTAGTAAATGAAGTGCTGATCTGTTATATATTATTGGTGTATGTGGGTGATCGTTGTGTGCATACATGCATGTGTGCATCCATAAATGCATGCTTGGATAGGTTCAATGATGTATGGTTGGGTATATGTTTAAAACTGTAATTAGTCCAAAATTATTCCTTTGTGCAGAGATATTCTTTATCAAATAACAGCATAATGCAGCATCTAGCAGTTGAATTGTGCTGATATTCAGTGCAAGTAAAGCTTTAAGATAACTGTATAGTTTAGTAAAACTAATCAAACCTTCCAAAAGACCACAAAGATTTTTTTTAGCAAGATAAATCAAGATGCTGTGAGCAAGCATTAAGTGCAGATTGACATGCTAGTACGTGCAGACTGTCTATTCTACATTTTAACAACGGAGAAGGCTGGAGCAACCCAAATCCTAGTAATGGAGGAAAAAATAACTGAATGAATAAAGTTAGGGCAAAGAATGCAATGAAGATTCTCCTCAAAATCGCAGTCTGCAAAAATACAAATAGTTTTTTTTTGGTAAAATGAAAAACAACTGGCCCTGAGCAGAGTTGTATTTTTTGTGGCTGTGTTTACAAAATTATAACAAACATAAGAGTAATACTCGCAGAAAACAAAACAAACTGATAAAAAACAACTTAAATATTTTAAATTGTCAAACAACTAAACCGCTACAAACAGTGGACACTGAGAGTATAGAAGGCAATGAACCTATCAGTTAGAAGTAATATCTCCTGTCTAGATACTGAAAAAATACACTTCCACAAATTTGGTTGATCAAACATTTTATTGCTGGACAAATCACAAAATCAAGCAATTGACTGCAATTACTCAGCAAGACTGATAATCGAGTATGTGCCAAAATACCAGACATGGGGTCAATTCCATTTTGTCAATTCCAATTCCACTCAATTCCATTTGGTCAATTCCAATTCCAACTCAAATTTTTCAATTCCAATTCTTTTTTGGCTTAATATTTTTTACCATGAGTAGATACTCCGAGTACCTACTTGGAATACATACTCTGAGTAGTTTATATTCCAAGTAGTATTGTCATGGAAGAAATATTTCTGAATTATAAACAGTAAATTAATTTGTGGATTTAATTTAATTTTGCATGTTCTATACATTGAATGGGGGTAAATTCCTAAATAGCAACATGTTTATATAGATTACAGACATGCTATGTGGTTAGCTAAAGAGGTTAGCTAAAGAGGTATTATATCACGTGGTGGATCATAGTCTTGGGTGCATCTCCATGTAAGAGTATATTTTCTAATCATCAAAGGTATGTTTATATTCCACTGCCCAGTAGGAGCTGTGAAATGAATGTATTTGCTTAGCTCCGCCCAGCAGGGTTCAGACCCTGTATTTACTTTCACAACCCTGCTGGGTACTAAATCAATGACATATGGTAAGTTCACAAAATCTCTCAAATGGTTATTAAAAAGTTAGGTCTGCTGAGGACAGGCTATAGTAGTCACAGTTTGAGGAGAGGAGGGGCAAACTTTGGCTCCAGATTGGCATTCCAGTTGAGATGATAAAATTAATTAATTCCTAAATAGTAATATCTCTATATAGATTACAGGTATGCTATATGGTGGTGTCACAATGGCTAAATGCTCACTTGGGGTGGCACAGTCGGTGTGCATATCTGAGATATATATATATATATATATATATAAGGAACCAAAGCTCTGGATCATTATGGTTCCAGTATATTGGTAAGAACACCACATGCAAGTGTTAACATTGTAAAAATGGTATATTAATTTTTGGATTTAATTGTTTTGTAGGAAACTTGTTTCTCAATTCCAATTCAAGATTTCTCAATTCCAATTCAAAATTTCTCAATTCCAATTCATTTTTTTTAAATAACCAATTCCAATTCCGGAACTGAATTGACCCCATGTCTGCAAAATACACAGTGCACCATCACTACAATAGTAACACTGCTGCAGTGCACACTGAATAATTGCATCTTTCGTTGATACATTGCATGAAAGATGCCAATGGGTCCTTATGTGTAGATTAATGGTAGCCTAGCAATAAAGATTTATTTGGGTGATAAGCAAATTAAAACAGATCTGTTATTACTAGAGAAATCTCAGGACGTGCTATCAACTCCAGAATTTGTTAGCTATGATCTTTGCAGGTCACAGATGCCACAAGGCGAAGGGAAACTCTTCTGGCAGATAAATTAGCAATAAAGAACACTTAGCTAAAAAGATGAATACTGCCATAAAACATGACACATTAGGAGTAACAGGATATAGACTATCTCAGATCTAGAAAAAAACTTTCACCAAGTGCTTTTAGGATGTCTGAATGATCAAAAAGCATAAAAGCATCCTACACTACAGCATGGGATATTGACTGAATCATGTCGGTTCTTCAGAAATATTACTGTCAATAGTTCAAAGGTGAAGGATGAAGTATAAATTGATACTGCCTCATGAATGCTGAACTGAATCCCCCCCCTCATCATCTATTACAAAGGTCATGTTTAATTTAAGTTTACTGGTATGATTTCTCTTGCATTTGGCTACATTAAGACATTCGCGTACTGGAAGAAGAAAAAAAACACTGAAAACACATTTGTAAAAAAATCCTATCATGAAATATGTTGCTCGAGCCTTCTTTTATACCGTATGAATCGAAGAGAGATTTAACGTATAGTAATTTTGGCTGTGGACTGAATGACACAGGGTGCAAGGCTGAAATAAGAAAGTGAAATAACTGATGAACGTATCAATAATGTCAAATACGATCCAATGCTTATTACTCTGTGACTACTTGTGCTCTACCCTGTGTCATTCAGTCAGCTCTTAGCAAGTCTTACAATACGAGAAAAGTATGATATATCCACAGAGAACGTTCACTACACATATCGTAAGATTAACGAGACAGCAAAGGGAGTTATGACAGATGTTATTCAGTGCATCACAACAACACAAGAGTAATTACACAAACAAATCTCTACAGGTACCATGCTTCACTGAACACTTCCGATGAATTCATTTACAATCCAAGAAATTTATAAAAACAATTAACCAAAACTAAATGTTTTCACTAGAAAAATAACCACAACATAAATTTTTTCTTCTTCAAATTAACCTAATAAAAGTAAGCAAAACTGGAATTTTCATATTTGGCAGTGAGCCAAATTTAAAGCTCCAATTGTCTTAAAATTTCACAAATTTCCATAGTACACCACAAGCAGAAATTATGAGCCAGCCAAGAAGATCCTTTCTGACAAAGAAGTTCTTAGCGGACTGAATGTTTGTGCATTGGGTAGCCTATAGTTAGCTGTTCAGTGAGAAGTTAGCAGAAGGGGATGGGGGGGGCTTCATGCTCACCTAGAGGCATCTCACAATGGGAACACCTTTTTGAAGCACTAACCGACACCACTTGTTCTGATGATTCTTCACTACTCGAGGACAGTAACCTTGGTGGTTTAGGGGGAACAGGGGGTGCTCTGTCTGTGCTCTGCATGGATCCACTACTGGATGGTGGCTGGTCATGGTACCCAGCTGGATAACTGCTATTGCCGCGAACCTGCACCCAGTTGGGCTGGGCTGAACCGTAAGGGCCACCAGGACTGTGTGGTGGCTTTGGTGGGCTCTGGGTCGGTCTAGAAGAATGCCGAGGGGAGTGTGTAATTGGTGGAGGACTATTTGTATTTGAGCACAGCTCATGACTTGTGTGGGACTGAGGAAAGGTTTGTTGCTGGCCAGCGTAACCAAACTGATAACTTGGCTGGTCAGGGTAACTTGCACTAGGGACACCTGAGTAGTTGGGGTAACTTTTGTCTGGACTTCCTCTAGGATACTGCTGGGGTTTGTGTTCCAGTGAACTTTGCTGTGATGATATGTGGTGACTAGAGGGGTATGACTGAACATATGGGTAAGATGGAGAGGAGACAGTGACTCGAGGATGAGCGTACACTGGAGATGATTGTCCTTGATGAGGGCTGTTAGGGGCCCTCTGTGCATTTACACGATCTATTAAACTCTGCTTTATGTCTTCTGGTATTGGCCTCCGTGGCTTGTCGGAGTCTTCGGGCTTTTCAATTTCAGTCACACGAACAGGGACTGGCGGTGCTCGAAATGTGGACATGTTTAAGGGCTTCTGACTATAAGAGAACTGACTCCGTTGTGGTGACTCCTGCTCACGGCTGCCTTCCCAGCCACCGACAGACCGAGATGGAGAGGCCCGGGAGGGAGTCTGTTCACGACTGCCCTGCCATGAGCGGGACAGTTGTGACAATTGATAGCCCTGTGGTGGAGCAAGTATATCCACGTTAATACCATCCTCAATGGGTGGTGGTTCTTGCCTGTTAGGATAGCTAAGACGTTCTTGTCCTCTCAACTCAGCCAACCGTCGTCTCTCTGCCTCCTCAACCAGCCAGTGCTCGGACACCGAGCCTATGCTGCTACGAATGACCTCTGACCTACGTCCCCTGCCCTTTGGTTCATTACGTATCCATTGTTCACTGCCCATCAGTCGTGACTTAGGTGCTGCACCAAGATTGTGTAAGGTTTTCCTCGTCATGGCTGGATGAGGTGGCGAGGGAGACTTATTGTGCTGTGTTGGTTCATGTTCTGGCGTGGGAAATTCCTTGCGAGTAATTGATCGTCTATTGATTGAAAGGACTTCTTCACGTGTCATGCTTCCTCCCTGTTTAAATTATAGTATCGAATTATAAAACTATGGAAACTTAAAAGTTACATACCATACCAATATTCCTCTTAATTTGAAATTCACTTACGTAAGCAAAAGATCAATCTCTACAAATCAAATAATCAGTTAACTCAACAGAGCTAGTACTTCATGAATGATTACAACACAACTTTATAAACATGCAAGAGGCTACCGAGTGTGTTAAATGTTTACAGAAATGTATATAATGATATTTCCATACAGAAACAAATGTCTATCGCAGATCAAATAGACAGCATGACCAAAAGTTTGTCCCATTTGGTTTCAGCTTTTAAAAACACAGTTAGTATACAGTCTTAAGCAGAAGCCAGATATATATAGAGACAGAGAGAGCCACACAACATACCTTATTCTGAGGATAAATGCCATTTTGTTGTTTAGCTGACTGATCGTGACTGGTAACATCAGGTGACCACGACTTCCTGTTGTTCTGCAAATCCTGACGACGTCTTGCCTGGAGTGGCGACACTTGGTAGGAGTCATCGTATCCAAACTGTGCAGCAGGTTTCCTGTTCACATCGAGCACTTCGTTCCTCGACCAGCTGGCCAGCTCAGATTTTATGCTCGGCTTTGGAGGAATCAGTGGCTCCCTCTTGATGATGCGCTGCGTGATTGGCGGTGTCACCTGGGGGGAAGCCTTGACTTCATACCTCTCAGTCCTTTCAGTTATCACAGATTTGTTTGGCTCCGACAGCCTATACTCTGAGAGTCCATTATCAGGGTATCCAGATTCCTGGTATCTAGGCTCTGGTTCTAGAGGCTGTGGTGGTGTAGGCTCTGGCTGGTAAACATATTCAAAATCGCCTTTGTGTATGTTGTCACGGGAAGTGTGTGAAAAAGAGACATGATCTGTCCTGTACACTGGTTGATTGTGCTGAAGGTGAAACTGTTCTCTTTGTTGTCGTAGCTTCTCTTCCTCTTGCCTAAGCTTCTCCTGCAGAGAAATAAAAGGCCATTTTGCTCAGCACGAGTACAGATATATAAACGTTGCATATTTCTTTATATGACAAAATACTAAAACAAATAACAGTTTTGTAATGTAAAGTCAACAGTCTTTGCAGGGTTCACCTAATATTGGTTTGTGGTTTATCCTCTTGCATGTCGTAAGATGTGACTAAAAGGTGACAATGCTGAATGACCTTTTTTGTGTCTATGTATAGTTGTACGGTACTCAATTAGCAAGATGTTTAATTCTTATAAAAGTACATCTGAAGAATCAGCACTGAAACTTGCTGGATTACCTTGGAACGCCAAAATATTGCTGACATGAACAATTATCATCATCAAATTTGGACACAAACTAACACTAGGATTAGTTTGTAAGACTTAAATAAATCAAGAAAATAAATAAATAATTTTCTCCATTTTAACCCAATTACACTCTCACCTCCAGCCTTTTTAGCTCCAACTCCTTCTGTCTAATTGCTTCCTCTTCTCGTCTCTCCTCATCGTCTTTTCTTTTTTGCTCCTCCTCATACCTCTTCAGCTCTTGTTCCCTTCGTTTCTGATCTTCCTCTATCTGCCTCATCCTTTCTGCCTCTAGGCGCCTCAGCTCTGCTTCCTTTGCTTTGAGCTCTGTCTCCTGTCGTGCCAGCTTCTCAGCCTCTAGCTGTAGGCGTTGAATTTTCCAATCCTCATTTTCTTTCAACCTTTTCTTTTTCTCGGCCTCCTGTTTTGCTCGATGCTCAGCCTCCTGTTTCAGCATCTTCTGTCGACGATCTGCCTCCTCGCGCTCTTCATGCCAGCGACGCTCAGCCTCCTCTCTCTGATGGCGCTGACGTCTTTCAGTCTCCTCCCTCCTCTCGTGCTCCTTCCGTTCCTTCTCTTCCTGCTGCTGACGGAGTTGCCTCTCTTCATCTCGCCGCTTCTTGATTTCTTCCAGTTCACGTTGTCGTGCCAACTCCTTCTCAAGAAGCTTTTCTTCCTGCAGTAGAAAATCAGCCCTTTAAGTTAAACAACAAGGTTACATGACGCGAAACACAGAAAATATGATGCTCTTCTATGAGATGTTTGACTATAAATAAAAGTGGGTCAAGGTAATATATTTTGCAATTTATTTTCACAATCAGACTTATGCATATAATTCATTATAATGGCTACAGAGGTGTTGAACAAAACTTACTGAAGTACAATGTTATAAACAACATTTTACAGACATTTTTTTCCATCTTGAGAAAAAGTATACACTTGACAATGGAAACGACTAACAGCATAACTCTTGTAGCATTCAAGTTATACCAGATATATAGCTATCATGACTATTAAACACATCCGGTCAACTATCTACAACTGTTTAACATACCTTAACAAAGCAACTATTTTTATTTGAACGCAGCAGTGTATGGTAGCTGTGTTTTTTTTATTTCATCAACTTATGCAGAATACAGTTTCTTTTGATATACTATTTCCTGTCAAGGATATTAGTGCACAGAAACAAAACAAATGAGAGGACTACACACGCAGACAGGCAGCTTATTCCGAGCCATGCTAAGAGATAAAATAATACACCAGAGATGCTATTCAAAATGGCAATCAATACACCAAACAGTGCAGATTATTAAGTATTGTGGTGCTTTTGTGGAAATAATATTTAATGTTAATCTGTAAAGTACGTGATATTAATGACTGGGTACTTTATAAACAGATTTCAGCTAATGTGTAGAAGAAACAGTTTGCATGCATTTCCAGTGTTAATGATAAAGGCTAAGTGTTCAGCATACAAGATTCCACTACCAGCATTCTCTAAATCACTGAGTATTATACATACGAATAAACTAGTTCTATTAATTAAAAGTATTCAGAATAAGTTTTCTCAGCTCAGCCTTACACTGCCTGGTATAGTGACATCATACTTCATAGCGTTAGTCTGTAAATCACTAATAAGTCTATCATATAATCTGAGACGAGGTTATCCATATAGAATGCATTCTGGATATATTCAATCATATGCTTCCTGCTTTCCTTTGTGACTGCATTCCTGGGAAGTGAAACTATAAATGAGTGAATTCAGTAGTTCCAGTTGAATTAGTGGATTTATAAAACATGAATTAAATTGATATTTGCAAAACAAAACTCAGCAGGATTTAATAAGGATATTTCTGCTAGTTTGCTGTCCTGGATAATGCTACCAAAAAACCAAATCTCTCTTATTCCAGATGAAAGAGGGACTGCCTCATTTTCCCCACAACATAGACCTCCCCAGGGTCTAGTAAAGGATGAAATACCTCACAAACACAGGTGACCCTGGGATCTGATTCCATAACCCGGAGATCTGCCGTGCAATATGTTATCAAGAATTATAATTATATTTCCTATTGTTATTAGTTATATTGTTTGTTTCTTTACTGCTGTCTAATATGGCTTATGCTCTGACTCTGAGATCTAGTTATGTCATGTTCCTGATGTATTATTACCAGTAATTTAAATATGAAATTACTGCGCAGGAGCCATAATAAGACAAAACATACGGAATTAATAAATATAATGCAATAAGCTCTGCACCGTGAATGTAGAGAGAGTATATACGAAGCATGGAAATTGGTCTTATCTTCATTAGGATAGCTTTATTAGTTCTGAATATATTTACACACAAATATTGTCTTGTAGTGAGTGCGTCAATTAAACAGGCAGTGTGTGCATGTTAAGTCAGCTGTGAAGTAAGGCAGGTAACTCTCAGCTGATGAAATCAACCGCACTGTTATTACTCAGAATTAGGAATTATTTTCTTGCCAATACCATATCATATACTCATTGTAAATGCTGTCTTTATCATGCTATAATTATTTCTTTATCACAGTTATCAGAACAACAAAATATGATATTTCAGTTACCTGGCAGCTGAATGGACTTCACAATATAAGAAGCTTAAAAGTACACACACACACACACACACACACACACACGCTATTGCTAATATGTGTGTGCACGGATGAGTATGTGTTTATGAGTGGTGTGTGTGTGTGTGCACTTGTGTGTGCATACACAGGAACACACAACAAATCCTATATGACAACGAAGAGGACATCAGCAAGGCACACACACACACACATACAAACACACACACACAAACACACACACACCGATAGAGATCATGCTCTGCCATTTCTCAGGACATGCTTTGTGCACCTTCAAGCTGTCAACAATGAAATGACCAGTGGACAAATCCAATTAATAAACACCTACGATAACATGCAAAATGAACAATCCAAGTAGTGCGGTTACTCTACTTACTCTCTTAATTTGTGCTACATACAGCTTAAAGAGGTACTCCCATGTGAGATTATCGCAATCCTTCAACTGAGCATACATCCTTAGACTCACATCTGAGCAACATCCAATCAATGATGACAAAACATCATAAAATGTCACTATTCTCCAATGATCGTCATCAAAATGTCACAAGAGTTAAGACAGACTTCATCCAAATTGAGATACAGAACGGTGATTCAGCCAAGTGTCAATTAATTAACAACAAACTGCGTACTACGACAGTATAGAACATCCCCACAGACCGGAGTGAAGTACAATCCACACACATACACATGCACAAAAGAGTTAACAGGCAATAACCTGCTGGAGCTCTATATTGTTGCCATTTTTACACATCATTTGTAGATAACAAAGCCCATGACAGTTCTGATAACATCTGATGCTTCAGTGCTCACTGGTGTCTTTACAGTCAAACAGTTTGTAATTAATACAACCGTCACGGTCAGTTATAACACGGCACAACAATTAAAAGTCACTACATCCAACTATCAAACGAAGTCCTGTTTTCTGGACATTTTCCTCACGGTTTCAACAAACTTCAACAGATTAGCTGTTTCGCTGAAGCTGAATGGGTGAATGTATTCTGATTCCGGAATGATCCAGGTTTTTAATTAACCATGTGAGTAGCTCAGAACGGAAGCCACTGCGGTATTCTGTGAACATTAGTCATCCAGCAGCTCCCTGATGCCAGCTGCACTTTATACCCCCATGCCGTTACTCTGTCCAATTTCAGTACAACAATAGCGTTATATTTCATCTAAGCTGTTCTGGTGTGTGTGTGTTTTATCAAAGAACTGTGTTCCTTGGGCTATTCTCTCTGAAGTAAAGTCTGCCAGCAAGAAGCATACAGACAGACAGGCAGGCAGCTTATTAAACATTCTTTTTCTGGTTTAAGAAGCATCACTAAGAAGTACTACATTGTACAAGCTCTGATCCTTCACACTACATTGTACACCAAAGTAAAACCAAAAATGAAGAACTTTGGTTTAGTTCCATTTTGTAATTAGCCAAAATAAAAACATACTCAAATCAGACTACGCAGCAATATCCTCCTCGAATGTCCTGGCTAACATGTCACAGCATATACTGTGACATTACATCTAAATAACAAAACTGATTCCTTCACCAAATATAACTGCCTCATGGATGTAATCACTGTAACCAATACACAGTAATCCAGTGAAATCCTCACGTGATCCAATCCATCAGACAGTGTATTATACGTTTAGGAGTATATTATATTATACTATACTATTCAATAATAGGCACCTAAGCTAGAGTTATTAACACTTGTTTTCCTGATTGCTCCAGACTCTCTGGATAACATAAGGTGCTAGCTCTCATCAGGTGGTGCCCGCTTCTTGGCATCAACAATCGTCGGGAACATTCCACTGTAACAGAATCAAACACAATGATGGAACGGTGATGACCGGTCTGTTATGATAACCCGAACACACATCAGACACCAACGATATACAACCAAACCACATAACAGTCCCATATAATGCGAGTTATACTCCAGGGCCATGGTCATTATACAATAGACCCACATGTACATTACTCGCTTCCATTGTACAATATGCATTCCATTTTGATGTTCCACTTTTCAGGAATGAATATACATAAATTTACATTATCAACAGGTAAGCGTTATGTCCAATAAGATAACAGTGTGTGGAATATAAACAACCATGGCAAGGACACCAACCTCAACTATTACTAGAATCCCCCCCCCCGCCTTCAGTTCCCCCTCCTCCTCTTAGCATCACCGTCAGATTTTAGATTCCTCCTTCATGTTAATATTCTGAGATACCAATCATAGTCTTGTAATGCTCCAATATAGCTACTGGTAAAATCTAACAGCTGGCCAATTATAGGTAACTAATCTAAGAGGTAGAGATGACAGATTGTTCTTTCCTAGACTAAAATAAAACAGCTGCCAACACTGTTAATAATCTTGCTAATGTGTGTAGACCAGATCGGGGGAAAAACTGCAGTTATTTGTGTACTGATCCAGATAATGTAGCATGAACTGTTGCCAGAAAGCCTGTAAAAGGTCTTAAGAAATTCCAGACAAGGGATCATGTATTATTAGACATCTAGCCAGTTAGTTGTACTAGTTACAACACTTGTGATTCCCTGTTGCCGTCCATTCACACTTAATGTGAACTGGTACCAGTTTGTGGACGAAAAATGTACATCGCTAGAAATAGTGATTTCTTAAAATTCTTGGAAATAAAATTATTACTCATGAACATAACACACATGGCAGCATCAATGGTCACACACACACACACACACACACACACACACACACACACACACATGCAATACTCACACACCAACAATACACATACACACACATATAGACACACACACACACACACACACACACACACAACAATACATGCACACTGAAACACACACACACCAACAATACACACACACACACACACACACACACACACACAACAATTTATTTAAACTATAACATTATAGCTGAATAAATTAGGTACAATGATAATGATCCAAATTTACCATCCAAATGTAGCATATTTATGAGCTTCTGAAATTTCCAGGACATTAAATATATAACTACACATGAAGAGCATACACACAATTGTTTTAATGTACATACATGAAACCTCAACAACATAGAACGTATGATTGAAACTGTACAGAACTCTAATTAAACATAACTAGCTTTCTTCTATCTGGGGAATGTAAACAAATAAATGTTCAGCACAATTATATCCTACACAAGCACATAATTATCCAGTGCCACATTTGCCATTAACCTCTTCTGTGAGAGGTTTGGTCAAACTTTTGTGAAAGTGATGAATGCCAATGACGATAAATACCAAGTGAATAGTGAAAGTGACTACCAAAATATTCATCTCAAGACTACTGCCTAACATGATCTTATTGTGAGTGACATTACAAATTTCTCATAGCAGTCCCATCAGTGGCAATAATCTTTAATGTAATATTCTGGTGCTAAGCGTAAATAAACAATCAATTCTTAATTATATATGTGTGTGTGTACATCTGTACAAAAATGCAGATTGATCAATATATTGGGTAGAATCTAATATCATTTCTATAAAAGACCTTGTTTATGTACATCAATAACTATTGAACATAATGTGCATGATTAACGGAATTCTTTTGTTTATCTTCTTAATGTTTGTTTTAGTATTCACTAAAGGCAAGCTGAAAATATTTTAGTATACACAGCTCAGATCTGAATCAACATAATTCTGCCATGTTACATGGAACCATGGTACAAACTAAGCAATAGCACCGCAGAACGAGGTCGCATTTATTAGCCGCATTCTAAGGTGTATGTTGCTCCTGCTGTCATAAGCTAGAAGCCGTGGAATCTCCATTTCGTGTACACTTACTGTGCTCAAATAAAAATAAGCAGCATACGTCCAAGAAAATCATGAAATGAAACATTCATATGAATAGTATTCAAAGCAACAGATAATAGCCGTAATGTCTGTTCACCTTGGAACAGATCACTGACTCCTATTTTAGTGAAGCTCAAAATAAATGTGGGAATCTTACCCAAAAAAAAAAACCAACCATTATTAAACTACACACATAAAGCAATGATTTCTTCAAGCTCTCATCATTCAAAGCCAATAATCATAATGTTTTATGTATCTCAACTATCAATATCTGATAACATCATAAAGGATTACGTAAATGTAGATACGTTACCAGTCATAACGTTCACATGACAACCATGATTACGTGTGGCCCATGATTCATGTTAAAACTGTATGTACAGGTATGTGTGTATATAAGTGTGTGTGTGCGTGTGTGTGTGTGTGTGCACAGACGCGAGCTCAAAGGGTAAAAACAAATATTACAGAAGGGTTCTTACCCTTTTTTTCTTTTCATTTTCTATTTCCTCTGCACGTTTCATCCTCTCTTCACGCTCGTGTTTCATTCTTTCTTGATCCTGATCAAATTTCTCCTGAAATAATAAATTATCATGTTAACGTCAGGAAGCTGTCAGGAATTAAAATTATCTTCATATTTGAGATAATAATTAATCTGAGGCGAGTACACAGTGAAAAACATTATTATATGATGTTTACTTAATATACATAGAATGATCTTAACCTTGCTTCACCTTTCAATTCAGTTCAGATGTTACAGATGACAAATGTTTTACATTTAACATCCTCTTACATTTATTACTGTACAATATTCTGAACAATTTAACTTTCTGGCTTTAACTATTGCTCCTCTATTTTTTTTCAGGAAAGTAACATTTGGAATTTTGAGCTGAATATGCCAAATAGTTATTTTATTTATTCTTTCTAACGAGGCATTATGTCTTTTGTTCAGTTTATTAAATCATAAAAGAAAAATGTACTCAGCGATGATTAAACACAGTTTCTGGTTCATGCAATCTACAGGACTGGGAACATATAATTGGATTCTGACAAGACACAACTGTGATGAGACGAGAGAACCTTAATTATGGTTTTAAATCACTGCAAGCATCTGGTTAAGTGCAAATCATGCAAATGAGGTGAATACAAACAACACAAAAATTACCTGGTGTTACACATTCTGAATTATCTTCTTTTCATTTTGGAAATAAAAGTACTTTTATCTTCATTTCTTGATCACAGTGTACAGAGAAAAAATTGCTTGCATACCCAACACAGATACCGCACAATAAACAGTGAAAACAAATACAGGAACAAAATCCATCTTATAATATAATAACAATGACCACGTCACATGAAACAAAATAAATAAAATACAAAACTGTATAAATATATTTCTTTTACTTGGTACAACAAGTTATGTTAACAAAACGCTAATATACCTGATCAGAGGCCCCATCTCCAGTGAATTCATATTCCTGTCCAAGGCAAGGGATCAACACAAACATGCAAATTAGAAATAATTAACATGATCAATTTGTTAATAACACAATACAACGAGTATGTTACATTTGAGATGAGGCAGACCTATGAACTGAAAACTGTTAAGGAAATGAAATTAAATATTCTGTGTTCACGCCCTCAATGAATATTAAATCAAAATTATTCATATAAACTCATTCAAGATTAAAAATCCAAACTGAAATAGAGAGACGGGCTAGGCTGGTTATTGGTCTGACACAGCTCAGATGAAATACATTTTTTTAAACCTCTGTCTGTACACACACATGGACAGAGTAAGATAAACTACTTAATTTAAAAGAAAACTATAACATTATATAGTTTGATGTTAACAACAGAAATGTATTCAGATCACATATCTTACAAACAGAAAAAAAACTTTCATGTTTTTACAGCTTTCTGAGAAACTTGGCATAATTCTTAATTTAAACTTTGTGTGTAAGTGACAACCAAATCTCTCAACTGACTTTGACACCATGGATTGATACTGCTTTTTTACTAACTACTTTCCGTTTGGTACATTACATCGTTTGGTTCTCCGTACAACAGAAATTTAGTTATGCCAGACAGTAGGCCTTCTTTGATATCTGCTCAAAAAAGTAACAAAGCCATGTTGATAAAAATGTTCCTTTCAATATTTTTACAAAACACATAACCTTCTCACCCCTCACTTACAGTGCTGTACTTAGCTCAGTGTTGTTATAAGGAATAGCATGCAGGTTGGTGGAGAGAGACTATTACAACATTCACTATCAGTGTTTACACTCACCATATCTAAAATATTTCTAATACACTGATAGCTTCAATGATGTTAATTAACAGAATTTAAGGCATATATCTAATTTACAGGATAAATATACTTAATCTATCAATACAACAGGAATGTGTGGATAATGATCATGCAGTGTGCCAGGATTTAACTCTGAACTAAACACACGGGTCATGCTGTAAACAGGAGATACCTTCAACTTTCTCTCCTGGTCCTCTATCCACCGCTGCATGCGTTCCTTCTCCTGATCCAGATCAAAGAACCTATGGCTAGACTTTATATCTAGCTTAGGCTGGCTCTGAATCAGTGACTCCATGTCGCGTGAGGTACGCAACTGGACGTCATCGATTTCTTTATCAAATACCTTAAGCCTGTTGCCAGCCCGAAGCATCTCCAACGACTTCCAGCTGCGCATCTGATCCTCATTCCAGGATTCTTCCAGCGACATGCTCGAGTCGTTTTGTTTGCTTTCCAATTCCTCCATACGGCTCTGCCTCTGATTTTCTTGCCGTTCCAATCTTGCGATGGCGCCATCATCCGGTCTACTTTCCAGGTGTGACTGCATTATGGAGTAATCACTGGCAGGTTGACTGAATTGTTGACTCGTCACTTCAGTTTTGACGGTTATGTTTGCCGACTCGGTACACTTAGCATCAGACTGTTGCTGACTTGGACCTGACAGCAAGCTGGACATACTTAAGAAATTTTCCCTTTCTATTTTATTCCATTCATCCGATTCATGTTTTTCCTCAAGTTCTTTCTTTAATTCTGCAGAATAACAGAGATTGACCTTCACCAATACAGTTCAGAGAATTGTTTGACATGAGAGTAAACTAGCTACGATGTCATTGTAACAAGAAAAGTTGGCTTAATCAAAAACGTTACTCATCCAGATTAAGTCCTAATGCTTCTGGAACATTTTAATCACCACCTTCCAGTTTCTTGTACTCTTCCGTTTCTCCATAGTTCTGTCCAAGAAATTTGGCCTTCCTTCGCAGCTGCTCCATTCGGGTTTTGATAAACCCCGCCTGATCATCATCATCATCAAACGTCGTTCATTTCAACGACCTCTGGCACCAGGTCACTGGGCTCAAGAAATGACAGATCTGCCGCTGGGGCAGTTGGTTCACCTGGAAACGTTTCCCAGTTTGGTGCCGGTGGTGGCGCTGCGGGAAGCGGAGGTGGTTCGTCCATAACATCCGGATCAGAGGTCTGTTCTTTGGTGATAACAACCTGCTCAGACTGGAATAAGTTCTAATTCTGTTATTTAGTGGGTTATTTATCGACGTTACCATGAATGTTATCGTTAGCATTTTCACACGATTATCAGCCATTTATGTTATTGTAACATGTTAATCACACTAAATATCCGCTATTTCAATTAGCCTAAGATCACTTCTCAATTAAACAGTTAACATGAAGTATGAAGTTAATCTCAAGTTATTTTAGGATAATAAGAAAACATATTAAAACCAAACCAAACAAAAAAAAAACTCTGTTATTTTGACATTAGTAAGAACTCTTAACTGACTAACGTCAGACATCTTGGAATGATATTTCCTATTCTCAAACCACGGCTGATGTACTGTAGGCGGGTCCTCAAATTCTGGCGGACAGGGAACCTGGTCAAATTAATGGACAGTATAAGTCGACTGTATTCACACATAAAAACCACCACAGGCCACAAGAAAATCCGAAAGTCCAACACCTAGGGGAGTTATTCCTCAATGGGATAATGATGGTGAAAACAAATAGAACAGACATAATAACTAAATACCTCTGGAACAGCTTCAGTTTCTGTCACGTCATGTATAGTTATTTCTGTTGTTTGTGAAAGTGGTTTATTTACACTGAGCTCATCTTTGGCTAGTTGATTGTCCCACTCAGCGTTAAAATTGAACTGCCCTTTTGTAGCTCCTATATTTCCCATTTGTTCAGTCACCTTTTCAGACTTCTCCTTTTGTTCTACCTGCCACGGGGGCAGCACCTCTTTCTCTCTATGGTCAGCAGCTATCACTGCCTTGTTCCTATCTTGGTGACGTTCTCTCTCAAATTCCTGTTCCATCTCGAAATCCTCTTCATCAAAAAGATCCAGTTTACCTGGTGGGAAAAAACATTTGACAAAATCATGCATTTGACACACGCCTCATAGAACAGATTCCTAGCTACAGTTCAGTGATAATTCTTTTGATAAAACTAATTTTGTACACATGCATGCACACACACACACACACACACACACAAGTAGACTTTATCACACCTTTATCATAACTTCTACGAATACTCAGTTCAATCTGTCCAGCCTTTACTGCCTGACTAATGACAAGTTGGACTGAATCCTGATAGTGATTAGCAACGAGTGCTCCATTAATTGATACAATCTCATCACCTGGCATCAATTCACAGACATCGGCAGCTCCACCTAAAGAATAAATAAGTAACCTAAAATATTTAATAACTAGTTTATTACATGATAATGGTGTGTGTGTGTGTGTGTGTATTATGCGTGCATGCATGCACATGTGCACTCCCGTAGGTCAGGAATAGCGTTTCAATTATGATCAGTATTTTAATATTATTTGTAATTCATTAATATTAGCATTTTTAACAAGAGCAACTAATTTACCAACATTTATCAGAAACATTTTTTTTTCTTCTGATTAGGCCATTGTTTTTTGGAATTTTTTGTTTTACAGAAAATTTCCCTTCCAAAAATTAGGGTTGGTCGGGGCAAAAACATAAATAAATGCTGAAAAGTATTGACACAAAGTTCTAGTTTCTCAAAGATTTGCCAGATTCAGTAGCCGACCATTTACAACTGCCCCAAGGACACATATTCCTTGATGATCGTCTGGCCCACAACAATGTTTTCTATAACATATTCTTCCTTTAGTTGGGATTTCACAATATCTCCAATAGTTTTGCTTTTTTGAGCCTTTATAATTTTCTTTTGATCGTGAATCGTCAGCGAAAAGTAAACAAGAGATATGTCACTGTTAGCCTAATCCAATATGGTGACAAGTCAGTTCCACCATCTTGGATCAGGCTGCATAGTAGCATAGTCTGCTTCTGTGCGGTGTTCAGGCGGATTGGCGCAAAATAATAATAAAAGGAATAAAAGTTGATTTTATTTCCCGGCGGCAGGTTTCAGCTGTGATCAGCGGGTTTGTAAAACAAGTATTAAAAAAACAATGGCCTTATGCAATATTTAAAATAATCACATTATGATATCACTCTTTGTATATGTGTGTGTGTGTGTGTATGTATGTATGTATGTATGTAATATATATATTAACAAAAACTCTGGGAACAAAACTGTAACAACTACAACAGCTAGAACAAGACAACAATTACTTCAATAACAACAATAATTATAGTCCTTTGACAACAACAATTATTATTAATAAACTCATAAAAACAAACATAAACCACAAAAAGCACATATTAGCCTACACTTAGCACACATACACAGGCATTTGAAGCTATGGAGCTCTCTTTAAATCTGCTAATTATAAACAATACTAAATGGTGCTGACAATTAGTAAACACAGACTTGTATCTGTTAGATAGTGTTTTGGCTTCGATTAATGATCTGTCTCCAATAAATAAAATTGTCATCATGTTAACCTCTTTTTAAAGCAAGTAAGTTATAATGCTCTATCCATCCCTCCACACCTCTAATTGAACAGTCTTTTGTGGAGAGCTATGACTGGAATGTTATGAGAAAATGTTCGCAATGTAGTTGACTTTTACAAATGAATTTCATCAGTCATGGATAACACGGTAATGGGTGTACCGCGACTGTAATATTTTTTATTAAAAAATAGAAGCAAGCAGAGAAAATTTGTATAATTTATATTCAATATCAACTAGAGAAATCATACAGTTAGATAAATAAATACACAAAGCCACTGAACACTGTACTTTACATCTGTCACCCAAATATGTACACTGCATGTGTTGCAAAAACTATTTATGTACAATAATACTGCCAAAAGAACAAATGTCATATGGTAAAACTTATATCCTATTTTACATTGGTCATTAAGGTAAAAGATGTATTTTTTTGTGTGAATGTGGACTAAAAATAGGGCTTAATAAATTAGTCTTATTTGTAAATACTCTATTCAACACTGCTGATGCTGGTTTAAGTAATTGTTACATGAAGCACATTGATTAACATACATTAAGCAGAACACCAAATACTCACAGCCATCTTCAAACATATACAAAGCCAAAAGGAAAGATGAAACAGGAACATTACATATGTCTATATACATATTAGGTGCTCACATATGCATGTGTGTGCTTGCTCACACACTCACACAAACACAGAGTACTTGCACAATCTATCCCAGCAACAACTTAATAATTTGTCTCTTATTCTACTAAATGTAATAATTTGTCATTTCAACAGATGGTTGTTATGGAATTCAATATCATCAGCTTAGAAGTCATTTTAATTATTAGAGAATTTGTGTACAGCTAACCCAAAACTTGTCTGTTTACTAGGAAACAGGCCTCCAGTATTTTACCCAGAATTAAAAAAAGATAAACCCTTTACATATAAATAAAAGTTTATAGTAATAAATTAATTATATTGATTGCCTTCATTCTGGATCACTATCAGTCGTTTATACACTGATGCCCATGCAGGGTTTATATGCATGTTTAATTTTTCCATCTGTTACATTTTATCACGGCTTCCCTTTAGATATATAGATAGGGTAGAAAACAGGCAATCTGGGAGGTTAGCAAAAAAAAAGCAATAAAAAAATTAAGTATAGCTCTTGTGTCATACTTAAAGGTTCTTAGGAACACACACACACACACACACACACACACACACACACACACACACACAGTCTCAGATAATTCCTTGAAAACTATTAAGTCTCTTTAATACAATATTTAAAAGTCAAGATTTATTACTCTGTAAACATAAATGTCATTTTGTAAATCATGCAACCGTCTGTCAGCAGCAAATCAAAGTCCACAACAATCACAAAGATGTTGACTTTTATGATTGTCTTAAGGCATTACTATGAGAGGGAGTTTTGTTTGAAAAACAACACTGGAGAGCTAACTTCTGCTTAAAACAAGGAATGCTACTAACTGCCGGGAAAAATCACATATAGATCATGCTGCACAAAAAACAAAAATCAAGCGAATTCATTTATTTACCAGGATCGGTGAAATCTGAACCAACAAAAAATCTCTTTAATTAATTTTGTTATAGGAAAAATACAAATGATTATGATTATTATCAAATCTACAATCAGTAAGTCACGGCATAAAGAATCTACATCAGAAATATTACTTCTATATTATGCCTAGTCTATTCAATTAGAGGTATTTAATTAAACCACTTAGATGATTGTGAAAGCGATCAATGAAGAAAACAGCATGTTATTGTTATGAGCACTAAATATTTACTTTATGCGTAGCACTAAATCTCAAACCTGAGCAATAAATCACTTCATCGTGAATTACAAAAATCTTAAATAGCTTTTAACACACTTACCAAGAATCACTTTTTCCACTACAATGGGACTTGAATATTCTTTGCCTCCACGAATGGTAAAGCCAAAACCCTTCTTGTTGTCTGGTTTCTGGCTGATTTTTATAACTTTCTCAATATAATTCTGAAACGAGAAAAAATCAGACAAAGGTGGAATACACAAATCCTGATCACATTCAAAAAATACAAAGTCCATAATGATCTTGCCCACCTTCATCCATACAATGTGATGTCCATTTATATCTTGATACATTGTAAACAAGTGCTAATTTCCTATCAAATCCTTAGACCAAACAAAATGTTTACAAACACAGACAGACACACACACACAGACAAACACACACACAATCAGTTTGATAAGACTCTGATAAGGGTGACCTCTACATACCTGTAAGAGACTTGTATTCTATTCAAACTAATCTATAATAACGCAGAGTGCTCACTTGTTCTGACTACGCATTATAAATGTGTTAGCTCTCTTTATCAGGACAAGTTGGGTACTACATGCCACAGTTGTGACTATAAAAAGTCAATCACCTGACGTTGATAGTTCAACAAGAACAACAACAATACTACCACCATACACACACACACACACACACACACACACACATGCACATACACACACCTAACTGTTTGCTAGATAAAATAAGGTTATTATAAAAAGGTATTCTGTTAAGTTGAAAATCTGTAGTTGTCTGTATGTGGGGGGAGGAGTGTGTTCATACATTGATGAATGTTGGTGTGTGCACATGACTATGGATGCATCACAGTGTATTCAGGGTTTTGGCCAGATGTGAGAACTGTGACCATCCAAATATTTTATTTGTGAACTAAAAATGTTGAGAGATGTCACTGTTAATGCTCAGTGGGGTCCAATGGTCTACAACTTCAAAAATCTTGATAACGGGGCATCTCAGATCAGTATCTGGTCGCATACAGACTAATATTTGTTTGTACGATTCAACACTGTGTTGTAACATATATATCTGGAATGGATGGATAAAAGCTATCCTGCAACAAACCACTACCCTTCCACATAAATATTTCTATCTTTCTGGCTGTGTTCTTAGTCAGAAATTGGTATGGGAAGGTAGGGAGGCTGCACGAAAAATACCAAGGTCAGATACTGGTAGGCCCCAGGGCCTACCATGGCATAAATGGCATCTCTTGAGCTTATACGGATTTGTCATTGGCATTGGAAACGAAAGTATCCGGTTCTCTACTTGAAATTAGGCAGGTCAAATGACCTCGGGTTTCTGCTTCTAATAAAACCGCTGCCATTTTCTGAACAGGTAACTTTATTTATTGAAACAAATGCAAGCTGGAAAATTAATTTGATATCAAGACATGCATTTTATTGTAAACTGTTTATTCTGAAAACCGTGTATTATTTACTTCATTTAATATCTATTGTGAGAGTATCTGTATTATATGCATTATGATTGTAGGCTTCTTATTCAACATCAGATTTGTTTAATTTTATGAAGCGATTTTACCGCATGATGTGGAGTAAAACTGAGTTGAACTGGACTGATTAGTACACATTATTACACCAGAACTGCAAACAGCTAAAGACCAACTGAAACAAGTAATCAGACAAAATCCTAACCAACAAACAAGGATTTACATACTTTTTTTGGTTGTTCAACTCTGGTCACAGGCAATCGTTGAATTTCTTCTTTTCTATCTGTTGCTTTTGCAGCAGGAGCACCAGCATCAGGTTCAATCTTGTCCCATCTGTTGTCACTGTACAGCTTTTTTACTGACCTGCTCTCAACTATGTCTATCCTAGTTGGTTCAGCTGAAGGCTGTGATTGTTCATGAACAACTCCAATTTTCACAGGTGGAGCAGACAGTCGTACTGGTATATTCCTGATATCAGGGTCCTGAGCATTCTCAAACATGCTTCTTGCTGAAGCGAACTGTTTACTTTTCTCCTTCGATGATGAGCCATCCTGCTCCATACGAATGGGCAACACCCTGACATCTGGCTGATCATCTTTTGTGAAGTATGATACATTCTGTTGATGACTTCTTGAGGCTGTGGAATTTAATCTCTGCTCAATATTTGATCCTGATGTTTTTGTTGGTGTAGTGCTATTTGCATTATCATCTTCCAGGGCCCATGCAGCTATTTCTTCTTTTGACGGTTCCTCATCATTAACTGATGTTGAGCGCCTTTCCTGTAAAATGCAATACAAATAATAATTTTTGGATGATAATTTTGATGAGTTTCCTTTTGTTATTAAACTAGACATCAATATCATAAATGAATCAGTGTCATTAACAAATGACCTTTCTGTCCAAGAATTCAAGAACAAAATAGCAATAAATAAGCATCTGTTAAAAGATTTGAAATGCAGCAAGAAAACTGAACTACATTTACAGGTGTGTACAGTTCTGTTAATTAGATATGGTAACAGAACTGGATCTCTCTTCAACAATGATCACAGTTCCTCTGATCACACAATCCTCTGATCACACAATCCTCTGATCACACAATCCAACATTTATTTCGGCAACGAAAAGTTCATTTTAAGAGAAAACGAACAAAATAAAGCGGGCTAGAGGCAGCAGGTACAATGAACATGAATAAAAATTATGATAATTTCAGCAATTACGTTATCAAAGTGAGAGCTCCACTAGAAAATAAATAAAGTATAGAAAATGGTGTGGAAAAAATGCACTACAGTTAGGTGAAGCCGTTCCAATCACATGCAAGGACAAAGATACAGTATTGTGGTAGGTAGGTTTTGTTGATATTTCTGCGTGTGTTTACGTGCGAGAGCTGGCTGTGAGTCTGCATACAAGCACACACAGCTGTTTACCACAGCCGGTAGAAAAAGACATGCCTTACCTTTAATAAACGATCACATTATAAGTAAATTTCCTGCAAGAATCAAGCTAACAAGTCCTTACCTGTTTGACCGCAACTACCATATAGAAGGTTTAAATACTCAAAAAAAAAATACCAAAAAAAGGAAGACAAACATTTATCAGCCTATTCCATTATCATAATACTGTATTAGATATTAATTTCAGGATGAAGGTTTAAAATCTTTTAAAAATCCTTACAGTAAGGAAAACAAATCACTGATGTACAAGTCTTAATTAAGAAAGAAATGAGTAAATCCACTGTATTAAGGCTGATTTTACAAATCAAGTTTTTTAATATAATAAAATGAGGTCGTACTTGGTGTACTGCTAAAAAGGTCAAATCAAGGTCATAGTCAAATGTACTAATTAACTTTGAAGATATAAACGCATGCAATACTTTTTGCAATACTTTTTACTCAGACAACTAATTTGACTTATTGTAAAACTATACATTACACATAACATCCAGATGATAACACATTACTTTTTATCACCAGCATGCCACAAATGTTCCTCTAGCAATTTCTAATACACCAATTTTCTATGCCATAAAAACACCAATTTTCTAAGCCATAAAACATTTATGAGTTCAAGGGTTAGCTGGCAATGGGAGAAGGAATCCTTACGTACACAGATACACACTTTAAGTACACTGAAAGAGTTAAAGTCGAACGATTCTCAATTCTCAGCTACTAAAAGGCAGGCAGGCCATGCACAAGCATAATATGATAATTACATATTTTCTCTAAGGGTACATCCTTTGATCAAGGTCAGTGTATCAATACTCTGACACATGCAGAACATAAACCAACACAAGGGTTGGCCACAGAACACACCACCTCGCATTATGATGCTTACCCATGACCAGGCTCTGAATCCACCCTTCACTTTGGGTGATGTCAGACGCTCCAATGTTTCTACACTACACAATTTTGTCTGATTCTTACTTCCTTCATCACCACTGGATGAGTGACGTCCCCTGGTGTCAGGCTCATGATGCACTGGCGACAAACCTTTCTTACTTACACTGTTGGTGATGGAACCATCATCCTTCTTTAGTGAACCTGTCTGCTTGCCCCCATCGTGTGTACGACTATCAAAGATGGTTCGGCCCGACGAGATGGCGTGATGCTCGGTGCGGGTGACCCGATGGGGAGGTTCCGCAACTTTGTGGAAGCCAAACAGTGAGAGCTTCTCATCACTTGCCGTATCCCGACTTTTGGTCTGCTGGTCGGAAAACACAACATCTTCTGTATCATCCACTGGATAGAAATGATAGCTGCCACTTTTTCTTCTTTCTCTGCAAAATCAGAGAAACGGTCACGTTGTTATGACAGTTACTATGTGAAGAACAACTACTTGTTTACCACCAATTATACTGCAAAACTAAGCAAAAAAGAAACTGCCCAAGATTCACCATAATCTATTAAGGCTATATACTGTATTTTTCCATATGAAAGCTACCACAGTCATCTAGAAATGATAATTTTACAAACATAACATGACATCAAACCACTGATTAAACTAAACATAACAGACAGCAGTTGCACCTTAATACAAAACAAATCAAGAAAGGGTCAATCATATCTGTCCGCATTACCTTTCTTCCATCATCTCCTTGAATGTTTTGGATTTTCGTTTTGCAGTGTTCTCCTCTTCATGGCTTGCAACCGCGTCGTATTCCAGGGAATCCTGAGCACGCTGCAATGATCCAGATGATTTCCTGCGCATCTTTGACTTCCAGTCAGATAAGTTCTGGAATGATTATGATGCCCGTTTATTTATCAGAACACGAAAATTATATGGGGCATATCACTAAATGGACCTCTTCAGTAAAAACAGTTACTGATATCACAATGTTATCTTTATGGTAAACATCACAGATGAATAATACTAATAGCGAAAATACGCTAGATTTCAAGCACAATGGTGGACAGATAGATACACCAAAGTTAATTAATGTGTATCTAGCCACAAATAATCATGTTGGTTTTATTACAAATACAAATAATTACGGCATTAGAAATGCCTTGGGCTGAATGGCTGGCAAAGCAACACAGAATTATATTATACTGAACTGGCTGGATAAAAAAAGAATTAGAACCTTTCATCAGAAACAAAGCGTGAGTTATTAGTTTGTTTTTCTCTTTAAAAAAAAAACTGTACACTCCCAGGTGAAAATAACAAAAAACAACAGGGGATGAATATAGTTGGAGTTTAATATGCCCAACACCATTTCAAAACTGACACTTAGTTAAATGTAGCCAGGAGAGGATTACAGATGACAACGATCCGGAATGGTATTCTATTAAATAGATGACAAGAACTTGCCAGTAGATGTGTAGGTTGGTTATCTGTCCATAGGTCAGGCCAAGGGCAGTCTGTCAAACTCCTGAACCAAACAGACTGAGAGGAACAAATTACCCATCAAAGAAAAAAGAAACCAGAACACTTCTAGTTCTATAAAAAAAACATGCCAAAAATGTCACATACACACCAGTTAGTTCTTATTTCATGCTGTTACTTTTAATCTCTCTCTCTCTCTCTCTCTCTCTCTGTGTGTGTGTGTGTGTGTGTGTGCATGATGGGGCAGACAATTACGGACATCAATTACATGCCAGGGATCATATCTAGCCGTCATTCTCAGAAATTCTACTTCACACCAATCATCAGTCATTGTTCAAATATCATTATTAGTATTATCTAGGTTAACTGACAAACTGTAGCAAAAGACAACAATATATAATATCTGACCAACAATCAAACATTGTTGGTTAATTATTGTGTATTAAACAAATCTTATAAAACCTTATTAAACCAACCTTTAAATGGTACTGTTTTTATAATTGGATATAAAGTCCAATATAGACAGTTAATTAGCTTTGCTAATAATGTTTTCATATATATATATATATATATATATATATATATATATATATATATATATATACATACATACATACATGAACATGCGCGCGCGCGCACACACACACACAGAGGATATTCATTGTGGCGATCCACATATTACCAGTATTCATGATTCAAGTATCTGAGTTATTTATGTAAATACAAAAGATTATTTAATGATGCCTTATAATTATCACTATTATCATATTTTTTATTAATTTATTATGTTCATTGGTTGGCCATCTTCCCCTTATAAAACAAGGCAGTTTTAAAGTGTCCCTACTAATAAATTCTGCATTCATTTGTTTATATGACAAAAATGCAATAAATGTGCGCACTCTCTCTCTCTCCCTCTCTCTCTCTCTCTCTCTATATATATATATATATATATATATATAGTGTTGGAAATTCCCTCCAAAAATCATCAGACACCAGTTGTCAGCACTGATGAAAAGTTGCCGGCCCAGGTGCCGCAAGAGAATAGTAACAGCCAGAAACTGTAAAGCAAGCTGGACGTGCACGAAAACAGATGGGGGCAACGTATAGGCTAAAAATACTAGTACAGGGACAAGGGGGCATTATATGTGGCCAATCACCACTGTGGTACCAATGCTTCAGATGTCAACAAGAGCGTGATGAGACTCAAGTTCACTTCCACCTACATTTGCACATGTCTGTTTATTGAATATATTATTGTTTCTTATTATTTTAACCGTTTTATTTGCCACAGGGCCTACAATTATAGAAAGATACACGCCCGGGTCAAGAAGTGTCAGCCCCGGGCCGGCTCTTATTTCCACCAATGACACACACACACACACAGACTGATTTGATTTAAAAAAGGTTATACTATGTTAAACCAGGCAGTACCTTTCAACATATAACAGATACATATAACAAACAAGGCACATTCCTCATCACACTAAGGGCAGTCCTCAAGGGATATCATATTAATATCAGGATCTAGATCCAATCACCTGATATACTCTGGTGTTGCATTTTGATTACTCTGTTAATGACTGATCATCTAAAATCTGCTGATATATTTATTTAGATCATGATCATGGTGAAACATTTTTATTACTGCAGAATCTTGAGTGTTCTTCACATTTACAACCACTTAATAACTGTTTCTGGCTTGTTTATCATTGTTTGATATGCTAACATGATAAAAAAATTATTTATACACGTTCCCCTGATCAGTGTAAAGATTTAGAAACTTAGATTTGACCATCATTACGAAAAATGGTAAGATGTCATAAAGAGAGTTCGAACCCTAAACAATAGCAATGACTTTGAATTTTATTTACTATCTGTTTGGTGTATTAGCCGATCCATAAGATTAATGACACTGACAGACTTAGATACGTACTTAGTTTCTCATCATAACGGTATCATAAAGAATAAATACGGACTGATGAACTAGTCATGATGATGATGATTTATGTTTTACGGCCACTTTTGTGTAAAAGGTAGGCTAAATGGCCCGAGCGACTTCCAAAGGTAATGAGACGAAGTGAAAGACGAAACAACATTCAGATATGCCCACGCCGGGATTCGAACACGGGTGGTAGTGATCTGTGGTCCAGTGCGCTACCGTGAACTAGTCATAAAGATCCTTAATTTTTGCATCTAAAGCTTTCTAAATGCCATGAAATCACACATTTCTATTATTTTTAAATAGTATAATAATCTAGATGTAATAGATTTACATCTCTGCATAAATTACTTTTACACATATGCAGCAAATATAGGGTGAAAATTCTGTCCAATCAGTTTAGTCGATCTTGTACATTATAAACACCAAATATTTCAGGGAAAGCCTCAATCAAAGCATGATACATTAAACAGCAATATCTGGATTGTGTATATGAAAGACAGTGAACATATCCCAGTAACCGAATAAACCAAGGAACTTCATGATAATGGCTCAAACTAATTCTACAAACACAGGATTAATTGCCAAAGTCAATCAATCGATTAATACGGATAGGAGAAAAGGTAAATATTATTGATTAAATAACTAATCAAACGTACCAGATCTGAGCAGTAACATCAATAATTAGTTGTTCAGTTACAACACACTGATCAGTCGTTCTTCGGCGATATAAAGATACATCTGCTGAGAGCAGACAATTTCAGTGAATATGTTTCAGCTTATAGCGTTACCAAACAAAATTACAAAACAAAACTGCCTACATCAGTCTCTTAACCACCAGATGAAGTGGTGTCACTTCATGTCAAGTGCCAAAGAATGTCATAAATCATGTATTTAATCTACACTCAGTAAGGCCACCATCTGGTACATAATGACAACAAATAATTATCATATATGCAACTAGTGATTAACTTCAGTTCACTTAAAACAAGCAGTGTATAACACACCGATATATTATATTGTTTACAATAATAATAGGGTAGTAAGTCAACAGAATGAGAATTGTAATTATTTAACACGATAACTTATCATTAAAAGATATGTATTAAACAGATTTACATTGCTTGAATAAGTCAGAAAATTACGAGTTTATACTAATAAAATTTTGTTACTAATGTTATTGACAGAAAAATGTCACCTTTTAATGATATGGTTTCAATTACGAACTAAAGTTTTTAAGACATATTGCAGACATTCACTTACAGGACTTCGTTTATTGAAAATAACGGTCCCACAGTGTACTAACAGCTAACTATCTCTACATAACATGGGAAGGGTATGATGTATGATGTGTAAACATGCTACTCATTAATGAGTAATTGCAGAATAGCATGCCAAGAGGTAAGCATAGGTCATTTAAAGCAACCCACACACATATTTTGGTAATGGTTCACTGCATAATCTCATCTAAATGGCAAATAAATATTCAAAATGGCTCATGGTTTCTTGGCGGAACCTAACCACGAGTAAAATTATATAAACTTACTGATTGCCAATCTTCCTCGGTCACTTCTACCACTTTTTTCTTCTCTTTCTGCTGTTTCATCAGGGTAACAGTCTCCTTGGCCTTCTCAGCCATATTGGTAACACCACTTGTTTTAATAAACTGGAGGGCATCCTGATGCCCGCCAGCCGATTTCCGCACACCGAGGCGGCTATTCAGGAAATCGTTTTCCTTCACCATTTTGTCTAAGGAGTTCTGCGACGGAGTTCGCTGTCCCGAGAAACGAAAGCTGTTATAGTCGTCGTTGATTTCAAGTTTGTTGTTGTTGTTGTTCGATGTGGTGTTCAGGTGACTTTGTTCTTTGCTCGAGTCTAGTGTTGCATGGTGTACTGACCCTGCAGGCCTCGTCCCTTGTCTGCTATTCCCAAACCTGACAGGCATACTTAGGTCCTCCGAATTGATGCTGTGATCTTCATGATAATCAGAGGTGATTGAACGATCTGACACACACAGCTCAGAGACATCTTCTCCGATGTGTGGTGGCACGCATGCTGATGTCGGCTGATGAGCATCGTCGAAGGGATCTGAAAACTGCGAATTCTTTGCCTCACTGTGAAATGAACCATAAGCACTGGAACAATTGATTGAATCGGTCGACTCTTCTGGTGTAAACTCTGCCCCACCAGGTGGTATTGATACGTTTTCAACCGAGGGCGAGGCAGAACACAGCGACGGAGTAGTTGGCGTAGATCCGGAAAGTGACCACTGGCGTGATATATTCTCTACCGATGGAGAGGCTGATGGTATTGATGGCGTCGCTGGCGGTGATAGGAATCCTCCACTCCGCCCACTAGATACGAGATCTACAAATGCCGACAGATCGAGTAGTGGACCATGGAAGTTATACTTCCTGGAGACCTTTCCAAGCCAGAATACAGTTATGGCGACCTGTGAAGGATAATGGTGATTACATCATTAGCAGAACTGGTATATAATAGAAATTATTACAAAACCAGATAAGGGTTATTATTTTACTTCATTTCTTAGGCCTTAGGGGGGCTGTTAACACAGCCGAGGGGCGATTCTCTCATAAAACACATCCCACAAACACAGGATTCAAACTGACAGACTGGAGGTTCACCACACATCTCTTTTACTGTAGTAGTGTGATTAAACGATACTTTTAAGTGCATGAGTGTAATTTGCCATGTCACATTTTATCATACGATAAAGAAACACTGGCTTAAAGACAGCACCTTATATAACAGATATGAACACACACACTCACACACACAGACAGACGAATTGCGGGATCAATCAGGACCATTTTTGGCCAACCAATGTGGCATTCAGCCAAACACTGAGGTTCACAAAAACACCCATGAAAGTTGAAACAAGCAAAACAGATTTTCAGGCATACATTAACCAGTGTTATGTTGGTTACCTGGCCAACTTGAAGTGTTCGTAAGCAATGCCAAACTGGTTGTCAGTGCCAAACACCTGCTATGGCCCAATAATACATTAACATTGTCTTTGTGCCATATTTTAGGTGGACATTTGCTGTCAGTATTTATGTGCAACTACAGTTTTAGGGAAAACCCTTAAAGACGCAACACTATAGTTATAAAGACATAACACAACTTTGTGGGAGAATACTGCTTCAGTAATTCATAAGATGACACATTAATGCTGAGGCTATGGTTACAAAAGTGTCTTTGAAGATAACAAAAGGATGTTATAAATAACATTTATTACACTTGCTACTGTGTGGAAGTTGTAATGCGAATTGAAAAATAAATAACTACCAACACTTAACTCATAGTTTAGGTAACGATGAAAAGGTAAAATCAGCAAGTTGTCAAAATCAAAGGATTTTATGATCAAATGATATTTAACAAACTAAACTGAAAATTGATGTTTAGAATGTAAAAACGATGATATAATTACTATCATCACCTGCCTAATAATGAAATCGGACAAAATGATCATAAAACAATTAATTATTTTAACAATCCATGGCATTTAATCCATGACAATACCCATCAAAAATATTATCAAACAATCTAAGTTCAGCAATAACGAAACAAACACATTTAAAGTGTGGAAATTAATGCCACCTTTCTGCATAATATTAGAGTCTATAGTTTAGTAATTAAGTAGAAATTATTGATGCCTTCATTACTATTATTATAATCTCTAAACATTTACAAAAAGAATTAAATATAATCTGCACTGATCTCATCAACATCAACTTTTAATACTATTATAAACATGATGTAAAAAAGATATAGACAACTGTAACAAGTGCTTAGATGTGCCAAGAATACTTTTAAATAGTGGATATTCTTAAGATGATACTGATAGTAAACAACTTGGTATAGTGAGGTGAAATTCATATTAAAATACATTTGTCAAATATAACACATACACACACACACACACATATATATACTGATCCATTAGGGGCAACTGAAGAGTTACTAATGTTTCATATTTGTGTTGTTAGGGATTTGACACAATGTTGAGAAACCAAATAGATAATAGATGTGAATGTATGGATGAATGTTGTTTAACGACACATCAGCACAATTTAGGCCATTCAGTGTACTAGAACGTTTAGATAATACACACAGAAGATTATGAAGTGTCAGGAGCTGAATATTACCAATGCAATGTTCCAGATTCTTCACGGAAGGCAAGAAAAACCAAGACCTGAACCGTATAACAAGGATAGAACATTGGAGAAAATACCATGAACAGACACACTCCGTTGTTCTGAATAGAACTTAAATCATTCAAGTACGTTACCCACATACAAGTACATCAAGATCACCTTTATTACAAGCAGCAGACAATTCCAGAAGAAATAGTAATGCTGGCCTAGCTTGATCAATTGGCATCAATTGTTTTTATCTGAATCAAGACTGTGTTGCATTAAGATTACCGAATAAAGTTTTTTTAATAATTCCTTGCGTCAGCCAGGTCAGTGATACCACAAATCCATCGACTAATCAAAATAATTATTACTAACTAGTAAACAACATTTAATCAACATTACTGGCAGCAACCGCTTTATCTTAGGTGATTAATTAAGGGTTTATCTAAAAGCTGTCATAACAGCCTTTTGACTAATGATAATTTTGTTAAAATCAACAAAACAGTTATATACAACACAAACATCATCGTAATTGACCTATTGCAGACCTAGATTCAGTTTTGTAAATTTGGCATCAAATATTCTAACTTCTTCTTTTTCTCGAGCGGAGGGGTGGAATGGGCGTATAACACCAAATTATTCATCTACCATGAATTTAGCATACCCGTTGTCGTTACTTTTTAGCATAGTTTACCCAGACATAATAAACGTCAACAAACAACTGATGTGTGCATGAAAAATGTGGCACAAGTTTACCTGGTTTCTTTACACACGTGAAGTGCTTGATAAGATCGATGCATTCACACATAATGGCATTGCTGAGAACTTCGGCCATCCAGGGCTGAGGGTCTCTTTTTGGAATCAGAATGTGTGACACTGTCAAGGTACATAGCATACCTGTACTACGTAAACCAGCCCACCCTACCGGATGGCAAAACTCACTGAAGCATTTTCATATCTACATTCACATTTCTCAATAGACTTTGTGTGTGGCCTCCTCCCAACAGAGGCTCAACAGTCATCAATTTATAACGAAGCCATCTCGGCTACTAGCAGTATCGATTCTATAAACTAGGTCAGATGTTTCCAGGTATTACGTAACCACGTTCGCCGACTTTACTGTTTTGTATGAGAAATTCTCTGACGCTGAATTGTTTAAATGGAAATTCCGTTTTATAACAGCACCTTAACATGCACACAATGTATACTGAGACCCTGGGGCATCTAACTTCACAAGACAGTCCTTAGTGGAGCCACACACAGAAGGCTAACTAAGGACAAATCTGGGTGTGTTACTTTCCGGTTTAGATTGGAAACCAATCGACCCACACTGACAGCAGTATGCCATCTAATTAACATCCAGTTAACTATCTGTATCACAATTATACAGGAATTTGTCACCAATAGCTAGTGTATAATGTAGCTATTAGCCCGGGGTTGGTGTCTGACCTTAAACAAGGTCATCAAGCGGACAGCATTTCCTTATTATTGCCTATCTAACATAGGCTCATTGGACTGGCTAATGATCTGGTAACAAATCTCTCTCTCTCTCTCTCTCTCTCTCTCTGTGTGTGTGTGTGTGTGCTACACAACAATTCTCAAAACAATCTTATTATATATTTCATACTGTCAGTTATGTGCAAAATCATAGTGCCAGACAATGATGTGTGTGTGTGCTTTTCCATACATACATGTATGCATGCAAACGTACACACACTGAGAATTTATGAACCATCCACATATATACACAAAAAGTAAAACATGTGTAATAGATGATAATTTCGCTCTCTTTAAATCCTTAAACATCCTCAAAGCATCACCAGAAACACTGAGCCCCGGGTCTTCTCTGTAGCTGACATTTTATTCAGCACCGTCAAACGAACCTCCATTTAACTCACGTGCCTGTATCATAAGAAGCCAGTCTTACTACATACGCGCATGACCTAAATTGATCATAAACCAGCGGCAAATAACAGTATTATGCCAGTCGACCCTCAAATGGACGACCCTCAAATGGACGGGTATTATAACTCTTAGCTTCCGTTTACACCACAACTAGATTAAAAGTAGAGGCTTCTGTCAGAATGAATATCAATTAAACGTAGGGCGACAAACAAACTACTCACAGGGTACACAGTCCGACTCAAGGCCTAGATCTCTCTCCTCTCTCTCTCTCTCTCTCTAAAAGGCTATTTCTCTGATAAAATACTCACTAATTAAACCGTGTTATGATGATGTCAGCCAACAACAACCAAATAGCTGAGGCCGTCACGTTTTTCTCAACGACGAGTCTGTTTGGTTTAGATGCACATTTTCAAGGCAGAGACGGCGATTAAAAAAAAGTGACAAAAAATGGCACATGCGCTATTTAAACACGAGCTCACATTAGTTTATGGGCTTAAGATACAAGACAGCTCCAGCAGTTTATAACAGCCTCAACAGCCCCCCACCCCCTCCGCATCAAAATAACAGCTCAGCATTCTTGGAATAGTCTAACGCACGCTCCTGTCTCGTCTTAAAATCAAAACACATTTTATTGTAAAACAAACATCAGACCGAAACAAAAATCTAATTTTGTCATCAATATGAGAATAACCCACAGATTACTTGAACAGAATAAAAAATCCTTATGATTAATTTAAAGCGAATACAAATCTTTATTTTGATATTCAGGATTAAAACAGGATAAAAATTATAAACTGAGGAAATCTATCAAAAACAAAATAACAAAGGTCAAACACATTCACGAGATCATTCCGGATAAAAAAGCTAACTACTGGAAAAAGAAACATATACATGAAAAAAACACCAATGACATCTATTTGAGCATCTTCATGGACACTGTACAGCAACTGCACAATGAACTGAGATAGCTTATAAAGGGAAATTTTCCTCCCGAGCAGTGATGCCATGAAATATTTCTTATTGTTGTGTGTCATATCTTTCAACATTCAGTTCACTTTGGATCTGAGTGAGCTCAAAAGCACATGTATGACAGGATGTAGCCACTCACTGACATCTTGTTTACTTAGGTTCAAGTGTTTCCTAGGCACACACTATTTGCACTGATCTTCCAATAATCCGTACAGTGGCCACACTAAATAATGAAAATAGTCCATAATTCACTCAAAGAAAGCTATTTGCACTTCACTTGAGACAGCTGCCATAGCCAACAAATAACATCCCATACTAGAACGCAATGTTAAGCATAATTACAAGGTCTTTCTGTGTGCAATGTTTGAGTTTTCTCAGTTAATTCACCATGATCCTGAGGATAAGATATTTTAAACATCCCGAAATTCTCATCACAGAAAAAATGTTCTGTGAAGACAGTATTCAGTAAATAATCACCAAAATCTGCATACAGTCTCTAATTGTAGATCAGTCAGCCATAACAAATTTGGCAAATCAGTCCTTAGACCAACATAATTATACTCTCAAGCCATGGAACGCCATGCTCTCGCCAACTAATGGCAGCAGCTCACACTACCTTTTATAGTGCACTAAATCAATTTGCTTCAAGTTCATGTCTGCATCAACTGTAACCCAGTGAAATACCCAACATCATGGACTTGCCCTGAGAGAACAACATCAAGTAGTAGTTTCAATTAAAACCGCCACCCCCAAAGCTGTGCTGATAAAATTATGCCAACCCGGTACAGTACATCGATCAGACATTGTCTTGCATTTTCGGAGATAATAATTCTGGGGTCGATTCCAATTTGTCAATTCCAAATTCGATTCCACTCCATCAATTGCCAGTCCAAAAACAAATTCATCAATTCCCAAAGTATTAGAACTGACCATCAATTCCGATTCCAGATTTGACCTGAATAATTATGGAACAGGGTTAGGAGTAGATCCTCATAGAAAAAATGCAAAAGGTAAAACACTATTTGAGGTAAAATCTTAGCAGTAAACAAGGTTATTGCTTATTTTTTTAAATGAAAGGTTAAATGGTAAAAGTTTTTGTTGATATAAAATCAATGCCAATTTCAAATTCATCAATTCTATAAAAAAAATCAAATTCCGGAAATTGAGTCTATATAAACTATATATAAAAATATAACTAAGTTCACTCAAGGATGGTTAGAAAACAATTATATAGCCTATTAGGGTGATCCAGTAAGTCTACATCAATCAAGTTAATAGTACCATTTGTCATGCTTTCAAAGTGATTATGTAGAGTAAATGATAATTATATATTGCCTTACAAAGTCTGACATGTTACACCTTTAATCACCACCGTATAATCCAATATTTATTTCCTGCTAACTCCCAGATCAACAAAATCAATAAGATTTCACAGTAAGACACTGAACACCATTACACACACACACACACACACACACACACACACATACATACACAAACCGGCTTAATAATGTTTCTGACCTCTCTTGTTATACATTTATACAGAAGAGAAATCAATCTCATACACGGAGATTGGCTTAATAATATTTCTGACCTCTCCTGATACATCTGTACAGATGGGAAATCAATTTCGAAAAAGCTCAAGTTGCCACTTACATTTCTCAGACGTCGCTGTGTTTCAATCCTTAGCTGATCCTCTGAGCTGCAAAGATAAAAGTAAACTCGACCAGTTACAATAACCACATGATATCAGTCTGATACACTATCAGAGGTGTTTTTAAGACTGAGACTGGCAAATCTGATCACAAACCGGTAACGCATCGGTGGAGCGCAACCAAACAGACTAATCTTTAAGCTGGAGATAATGAACTACATGTGATAAATATAATGATATCAGCCAACATTTAAAACAACACACACACACACACACCACTCTCATTGTGTATCAAATGAATACCGAGCTATTTCATAAAGGTGGTACTAAACCTCAGTTTGTGATGATATGTGGCCATTATCCATTTATTGCGGAGCAATTAATTAAGCTCAGATATCATGATATCAAAAGAGAACGCACAATGCCAACATTGTGACGCAATATGTCAGGTCGGAAGAGATAAAAAAATCATTTTCTTTCAAACTTAAGTCATCCGAACAAAAGCAAGATACGTCAACTTGACAATAATAACAATGGTTAGTTACCCGGATACGCAGAATGAATTTACCGCGTACTATACGCGAATGGCTAACGTGAAACCTCGGCTGTATTTATACATTAAAATATAACTAATAGCCCAATGTCTCAAAACAATGGCCTGACTTTATTTGGTTTGAACATCCATCTTACACAACAGACAAATGGCGGTATCTGCCAAGACTTTCCTCAGAAGAGCCTATAAACACAATCACAATTGACTTTATGTCAACGACAATTGCTGCCTTTCTTTCACAATGACTTTTATATGTTTCTATACAAAAAGTGTGAAAGCATAAAGGTCACATTTGTATCAAGAGCAAGATGCTACCCACAAAACTATACTATATATATATATATATATATATATATATATATATATATATATATATAAGGGAAACATATTACTGATGGGAGCTACCACCATGATGACAAGCTCGACTACAATACAACAATGTCTGCGTGTGCGTACGTATATTCGTGCTTTTCACTTCTACCCCATCAAAACTCGAATCTCCTATGCTGAATTGTCCCTTAAACAACTGTGTACCGGAATGTTGACAATAGAGTGTCATATCATAATAAACTAGATTCAGACACCGAGCCACCACCACCAACGATAAGAACGGTAAATTCCCAATATTTCAACGTTAAGCTAACTATGTCATTAGTTAGCGGTCATCATATAAGTCCTCAAACCATCTCACCCGTCACCCGACCAGACGAAACTGAACACTCGGTTCACTTTAAAACATCTCATTCTCAATCATTATATCAAGTGACAATACAGGGACGGAACAACGAATCAATTAACCCGCTGAAACGAGAAGTCGGGGTGTCACCTTCGTCAAACGGACATCACACCTACCAACAATGTGAGCAAGTTACCCAGGGAATGGACAACTACATCAATCAATCAATCAGCCAGCCAGCCAACAAATAAGGTCAGTATCACAATGCCACCAGTGTATCCAATTAGCTACAAAAAGATAATGGGTAGGCTGATGGTGCCTATCTGTCAGATGTTGCTGTCCTCTTGTTGTTAAATCAATTCTTAGCGTAATGACCCCATATCACAACAATGCCTTTACAGCAGCCGGGCCATGGTACGCTCCTAGATCATTGGCGTTATAAACATGTCAAAAACCACCATATTTGCCATGTCGGAACACGAACAATTAACAAACCATAAATAACATTAGTACGCTGGCTGACTATTATCCCGCTATTATGTAATAATACAGATTGACAATGTGTCAAGCCGTTAACAACGACCTGTGGTAGGCGAGCCGGCTCCTAGGTCACTCACAGTGTCACACCCTTCCATAATAAATAAATCAGAAACGTCCTATTGCCGGTGTGTCTGCGCGCATGTGCGAGATTGGGAGACTTCAATGGTAACCCAATATTAACACTGCTCTTCAGAGATCGGCTCCTTAAAGGAATGTTTTCCAGTAAACCGAACGTGAACCATGACTAACCGTAACATACCAGTTCGTTCAAAAACTAAGCTATAATCACTTCACTTTTGACTGATGACACAACTGTTCACTGTAAATACACAGCAATATGCGTTCTCACTTGTTTTCACATGAACAAAACAAACTGTCAGCGTTCAAAATACTTATTTCCACAAGAGTGAGATTAAATTGATTCCAAAGACAGCACAGAAGTTAAAATACTAAAGAAAATTCCGGTCAAGCAAATAAATTGCAGGCTTAGATTCCTTCAATCTGTGGGCGCCTCTGTGGTCTAGCGGTAGCGTGTTGGACCACAGATAACTAGCACTCATGTTCGAATCTGGGCATGTGCATATTTGCAGGTTGTTTCATCTTTGACTTCGCCCCATTACCTTTGGAGGTTGCTCAGCCAGTTTAGTCTACCCTGTGCACAAAAGTGGCCATAAAACATCATCAGATTCCTTCAAACTAACAGTACATGAGATAATATATCTTTCAAATATTATTTCCCGTCTTCTGATATGTACATCCAGTAATATAAGAACCACTTGCTAGTGTTCAGACATGGCAGCACCAGTTTTTGGAAAATATTTATGTCAAAATGTTGAATACATAGAATAAATATTGTTAATGGAGAGTTGATCTTCTGGTTGACAAAAAGAAAAATAGAAGATGAAGCCTACTTACTCCGAGACGGCTCTTGTCGACAAATCTTCCAAGTCACAGGGATGGAACAGCTGACTGTCTTTTAGTCCAAAATGTGCCTGACAAGCCCCCAAAAACACGTTGATGTTGTCCTGAAACAATCATAGGAAAAAATGATTATTTTAAAATTGCTCGCTTTACAGCGGTGTGACATTATTGGTGTGATGGAAACACCACATGATGTACATAAGCGAAGGTGACATCTAGCGAGCACCGGCTAACAAATGAAAACAGGACAGCGAACAGAGGCTATGTTAATTAAAGACTGATGGCATTATCAGCATCAATATATATATATATATATATATGTATATATACATATATTACGGCTAATTTATCTGCAGCGCATCGCTGACAAGTGTCAGCATACACCCACACATAACAGTGAGATAAACAACCGTTTATGTGTACAATCAAAATGCGACACTCACTGTTTAACACACAACAACAACCAGCAGCAGCACATAGAGCAAATACCATATGTCTCACCTATAGGTTGGCCTGTATGAGAAACCAGCCACATAAATATGCTAACTGTAACTAATTATAACTGAACATATATTAGCTGGCCATGTTATTACGCCGTACCAGTGGGCCATGAACTTTGACAGCGAGTTGGCCAAAGCCACACTCTATGTAGGACCAGTCACACACACACACACACACACACACACACACATATATATATATACACGTACGTATGTTAGACATTCCTGTATATTTCAGTAACATACATAGTGCCGGGGAAACATGACTGGTTTGTGTACAATGCTGATAAGTGAATCGCTAAGTACCCACATGTACATAAACAAATAAAAACATTTATCAACAGCATCACACAGTTATTTAAAGCTATGTCACGGCCAACCTGATAATTAAAAAACAAACAACTTAAAGCAGCATATCTCAAACAGCGTATCTCGGCAAGTTACTGTCTGTATGGAATGATGCAACGTATGCTTTAGACGTTGCCAAATTTGTGATCCTCGTTAACCCGAAGTTGGAGTTTGTATGATTTTGTGTAAAATAACACTGACATCATCTGATTTTGTGTCTTAATTACGATGGCTAACGACCTACTGATGAGAACAAAATATTTAACTAGCCCGACAATGTCAGGCTTCTTAACTGTACAAATAAACAAAACTATTGCCACATCGGCGCACATTACCACACCTGTGTCGTGGCGCCGGTTGATACTCAATTTGTGACATATTTAACCGGACATAGACAGTGGGGGGGTCACCGGTGTTGTCTTGGTGGTTACTTTAAGCAAGAACGGGTGCTCACTGATGTGTTAGGAACCCATGAGTAGAAAAGAAACCGGCACCGTACTAAAATGACCATAAATTGAAAACAAAACACTCCTCTGGTGGTTGACTCATGTAATGTTAGTATAGAGGGCAAAATCCCCCCCTCCCCATCTCTCTCGCTCTCTCTGATCAGATAGCTGCTACCTTTCTACCTAACTTTGATCACCAGAGAAGTGGAACAAAAAAACAAACCTGGAGTAGACTCCTCCACTCCGTGAGAGAGGATGAATGTGTTTATTTTACTGACACCCGTACATCATTATATATAGTCATAGTGTGTCCCGAAGTTAATATTTCCAGATAAATACACAACCCAATCTAGAAAAGGGATCAAGATCTATCTCTATCTCTCTCTCTCTGTGTGTGTGTAAAATAGGGTCAAAACAAGACACTGTGATGTTGACATATCCAAAGAAACTTACTACAAAAAATCCCCTAAGTTAACTTCACACTGTATTTAAAGGGATTTAAAATGTCTGGCATGTGGCTGATAATATGACATCCTCAATACACCACCACCCACTCCTGAATGAGTCGATCAGGATAGCACGCACTACCGGTTCTGTTGCATACTGGACATTTCTAGTAACAGGAAGATGACAACAGAGATTGAAGAATGCTTAACTGTCATGACCGATCTATATATAATGTTATCAATTATAAATGGTGTTATACTGATAACTAATATTATTATTTCCGACTGACACCGATCATACGGATAATGGTCGAGCAGCGTAAACAAATAACATAATCAACATATACATACCGGCAGCAGAAACTTCACCGAGAATATCCCACGATCCGACACCTTTAATTAGTTTAAATCCAAGTAAGAACGCCGTACAATATTTACACCGTTCGCGGACACACAAGTACACCGACCACACAGTTCTCAGTGCGGCGAATCTTGCGAGCCAGACGCGCGGAACTGTCACACAGGCCTAGAGTTACCCGCTGCTATCCGGTGAAAGTCATTCGGCGGCGATTTGCCAACTGCGGCTCGACATCGCTCTAACTGAGCGGCCCTGGCAAACCCGGTTACCGTTCAACACATCGGACACAACGACGGCCTGCATACCTGTGTCGGTGCTCGCACACAATGACGGCGCATAGACGAGCGGCCGGATACCGAACTAACGAACACGCGCAGAGAGAGGTGTGTGTGTGCGCGCAAGTAACCCACAGCGAGCAAAGAGCGGCTTTTCGCCTCCAGTAAAGGTAAAGGAGAGCTCCACCGTTGATCAATGAACCTAGAACCGACGCCGTGGGCCACTTACAGCGCGCGGTCGGAGATAAAACACACAAATAAATGACGATTATATCAGCGAGGCAAACAGCACGGTTGAGAAATTTCACCCGAGGAGCCGCCACCGTATGGCATTGTATAACATGAGCATTCGCTGAGAAGTGAATATACAAGGTATTATTATGATTTATTGTGTCAGCAGATAAAAACGCCAGTTTGCTTTGACAATGGGCGGGGGTGAAGTATTGGTTTTTGTTGTTGCGGTGTTCGAAGATTTCACTTCCAAACGTTGGCATCGCATAACAGAGTCTGTACAACATCCTAAATACGAGGTACGGAATTTATTGTGAAAGAGATGTTAACATAGTAAGACTACACCAGAGGAAATAAACGTTTTATTCTGACACACACACACATAAGAAATTTGTTGTAAACGTTAGGTCAGCTGCAAGTAGTGCGGACCTTCACGTCCGAAGATTTCTACTCAAACATACAAGACACATTCTGGTTGAGAAAGGTGTAGGAATGGCACGGGCAGGACTACCCTAGAAGGTTAGGAGTCTCCGGAAACTCAGGCACTGCCATCACCGTCAGATGTACATTAATATCACTTGGCAGTTAGTTAGATAAAACAAGTTACCGGTTCTACTGCTGGGCCTGTCATGTCCCGTCCTCCCCCCCCGCCCCCCCATCAAACGCCATCCTCAGGTCGTCACAGTGGCTCATTTTATCTTAGGAGAAGGGTCTGATCATACGAGTATGACCAAAGTTGAACTTCGTTTAACTTTTAATGTTCATTAGAAAAATGTCTCTGAGTCAGCATTCCTGTTAACTGTGACCACTCCTTGGCTCTAGAGCGCATTTACCACAGGTAGGCAAGACCAGGTATACATAATGTTATTGCCATGAGAACAATACAGATTGTCTAAATGTGATGTAAATAACAGTGTTCATGTTAACTCTCCAATAACCTAAACAATAGGACTATATATATATATATATATATATATATATATGGACATCTCTCCTTTTGGAGAAAACCCACTATTAACAACAACAACATTCCTTAACTTTTTTATAAACAAACCATTACACCAATAAAATACCTAATTGTGTCCATTGAGGAAGTACATCTTACCTTTGTTGAGGATAAGCAAAAAAAGAAGACAAATTGCAATTACATGAAGGTTATAATGGTTTAATGTTGCATTTTTAGACTCACATCTGGGACATAACAGAGAGGGTGGAGCAGGATAGGGTAACTCCATCAGGAAGTGAGACAATCAGACACAGGTAATGCTAGGTTTCAAATCCTGACCTAGGTGTCCAGTGCAATCTGCTACCAACTAGACTATATGAGTGCTCCCTGTATCATAACATAAGTGAGCGTGATTGAGTGCAGAGTTTGCTTAGCCACACCTGTGACATATGGGTATGGGGCGATTCTATAGGTAAACATTTCAGAAACTCCGGTACCAGTCGGATTCGATCTCACAAGCTGGAATTTTGTGTCATGCGTTCATATCATAACAGGAAACATATTTACTGAATAAAGAGCAACCTGATAAAAAGCTCCATCTTCTTCCCGAGATAAGCCAAATCTTATCTTAACAGAAACTGAAGCTAGATTGTTGTGACAAATATCAACAATTATCCTGATAGGAGTACAGCTATCTATCGTGCGCGCACGCACGCACGCACGCACGCACATACACACATGCATGCACGCGTATCACTCTGCGTACCCACACAAACCTCCACGCACAAGCAAGTTTGCATATAGAGACCTTCACTAACAATAAAAAAGGCTCTAACTGGTAATATAACCCAGCCACACACACACATACAATACACAATGGGACCACCTTTGATAATTATATAACCTGTCGGTAACTAGCCTAAGGACAGACATACCACACAGATATGGTGACCATAATGAAAGCTCTCCTCCTAACAAACCATTAGACAAGCTAGAAGCTACATCAAAGTCAACAGTTAGACCAATACCACAGACCAGCATACATAACAGGCATTCGTAAAACATTACTGGAATAGGTGTGCTTTACCTGTTGTAAACAAAACTAATACTATAAAGGTGTGAGTGTGGTGGGATTTATTAGCAGTGTGGAACAATGCACTGACACAGAGAATCTCGAACTGTGAATTCAAGCTCTAGATAATTCATCAGGGGAATGATTCTAGAGATGTGTCTTTTCATGCCGAGACATGTGTAATGTCTCACCACTCACTTAAGTAGTGTAGTGTAATATCTGACACACACAGAGAGAGAGAGAGAGAGAGAATAAAATATAGGCCATCCTTATACCCTGTCACTCAGCTAACACATATACAAAACAAAACTATCATTAACGTACATCATTCTATTCACAGAGCTACTTGTAATTGTGATGACAGTCAGTTTTGGCAAAATATCTCTTCCTGGAATACACTGTATTGCCGTCAGAATGTCTACACTGTAAAATTATAAGTAGATACAAGCTAAATCACTCTCAACACGGACAATATTTTACCATATAGCATTAAACCGAACTAGTTATTATAATATTCAATCATGCAAAACAAGATATGAATTGGCCACTGTGAACATGGTGAAACTAACACAAAAATTATATATAAACTGTGTGCGCGTTGTGTGCGCACGCGCGCGCGTGTCAGTGTTACCTTTGTCAGCAAGGTCTCGATAAATACAGAAGCTGACAAGGCGAGGACAAATAAGCCAGAAAGAAAACCGTAAAACATAAAATTTTATCATTTTCTAAAGCTAAATATGTCAACTGAACAAAGGTCCAGAATTCTGCCAGATGAATGCTGGATAGTAAATATCAGAACATGGCGCAGTCGGCATTATTAGGCAATGAAATATTACTAACAAGCGGGAGAATCCTTACTTCTAACAACTATGCTTGTTGTTGCTTAAATAACAAAATAATACTGTTTGAGAAACATGTTATATTCACGTAAAAAGAAATAACAGTTTTGCTTCATTGTTAACACCAATGTAGTATATGGACACTAGCTTATTTCACACTAACACACCTGTTCCACAAACATGAAAATGTCACTTATATATGACGGTATATATCTATAAAGAAAATGTGGAATTTTGCAACAAACAATTAAAACGGTAGATAAAATCTGATATGTTTCGCTTTGAATGTGTTTAAACATGAATACCTTTAGTGTCCTTTTTGTCACTGTGCCGTCATACGATTCTGTTTCACTCACATTTTCATTATAAACGAAGCGTACATTAAAAAAAAAACAGTTGAACAATCTTTCAGTTATTTCAGCTGGTAACACACAGTCAAATAAATAAAGAATTTATTTACAGCATATAATACTTATTTAATTGTTATTATATATTCTCCAGTAGGGATCATCAATAAAGCGCACGCACACACTGGTGAGACATTACACATGTCTCAGCATGAAAAGTCGCCACTCTATATTCAGTCCCCTGAAGAAACGTCCAGAGTTTGAATTCACGGTTCCAGACTATCTGTGCCTGTGCCTTATTATACACAGCTAAAACACACACATACACACACACACACACTTGTTACTATAAAGGTAATGAAGCAAAGTAAAAGATGAAACACCCTTGAGATATGCCCAAGCAGAGATTCGAACTCGGGTGGTAGTGATCTGTGGTTCAACAGGCTACCAATTAGACCATGGAACCGTTCTCCTATAAGTGGTGAAAGATAGTGCTCATCCTGTTGAAACAAAGCACTTGGAACGTCTGAACAAATGTCAATGCACACTACTAATATAGTTACTGAGCTCATACGTGATGTATGCTTCACGTGGTAAAAGTTTAAACTCAAATGAAAACTATGAACAATCTCTCTGTCTCCCTACCCCTACCCCTCTCTCTCCCCCTCCCCCTCTCTCTCTTGCTCTCTCAATAATTAAGAACTGATATTAATTAAAACTAAGCATAACATAGCAATAATTAACACGAATGACAAAATTGAAATAACACAGAAATAAATGGAATATACAGACAGCCAAATTCTATTAGAACCCTCATACAAACATATTTATATGTGCATTATTTAACATAACAATAAGATATGCTCCACACTGCTCCTTAAACGATGGAATCTCGAGGAGGACAAGACAAACAGAATACTGGCAGAGTTCCAAAAGGAATAATATTTCTTACTGGTATAAGTGTAACAATTACATGGCAAAAAAAACATCACATGCGCTGACAGGGTTAACAGCCAGCTTGAGAATGATGGCATGTTGTGAAAAAACAACAGGAAATTGCCACCCAAATATTGGTTGAAATGTTTGCATAAAATATTAGGTCACGACACAGAAGACCGAGGGATTTCAATATCACTCTATCTGAACATGATGAACTAAATGGAAGGAAGTCTTGGTTTGTCAAAGATAATTAAACGCAGATAAAAGACACACACACACACAACACACACGTTATCTTGAACGAGACAGTTCTAACCTAAAAAGTACCAGAAAAGTCAAGAATCCGTGAAAATTAGCACAAAGTGATAAAGTTCAAACGTGAAGAATGTTTCAGAGTGCCCTGCCTTATGGTAATTAACCAAAACCTAGAGCCTCATGGGGTACTGTTAACATTTTCACGTAGTTCAAGTGGTGGATATGTTTTGTTCAAAAGCACTTAATACACATAAACCTCTTATGGAGGCCTACTCATATTAATATACTGCCGACACAAAACTTCTGGAATGTATACTATGCAAATGTCAAAACATTCACCAAAATAACGCCACAAGATTCACATGTATAGTTTTGGCCAAGACATTTCTATGCCATCGTGTTCTATGGCTTCGAAGGCCAGCAACAGCATTAACGGAGGTACTGCTATGAAACAGCTACTTGTAATAAGGATATAATAATTATTGATCTACATACCAGGCCTGCTATGGGAGTTGGCAGTCTGTTTATCTTCCGAATGGTTCCAGGTCTCAGGCCATTTAGGAGCCTAACAAAGAAAATAAGACATTATATAGCCCTCTTCATTGTTAGCTGTGCATATTCTGAGCCATGCTCCCCCTTATTATTTTTCAAGCTGCAATGACTAAATGTTGTAAAACAGCCATTTTAAGACACAAGCCTGCACTTCATTCCTTTTAATTCTTACGAACATTCTCTCGAGCAAATACTTCAGCACTCACTTGAAATATTTTATTGTGTTTCAGTTTGAGAAGACTAGAAGAATTGTGAACTGTAAAGAATTCTGAAGAAATTCACTCACCCCCACACTCACACAGACCACCCCCAACAGTTGCTAGCATACAGAATGCTTAATACACTGATATATATATATATATATATATATATACACACACACACACACACACACACACTATTCACTTTTGACAACTACTTTCACATGATTCATCATCATCATAATTACTATACGTGAAACGACAATATCATGAAAAATATCAACAAAATCAGTAAACCAATTGCCATGTGTTTGTCAAAGGTTTTTATAAATGATTAGTTTTTAATTAGATGAAGAAAATATAAACATGCACTGAAGCTCTAAAATGTGAGAGCTTGAAAAACATTTATCGTGAAGTTTGCATTGCTCATGCAGGCATACTAAGTGTTTACATACGTGCACGTAAATATGCATATGAACACACACACACACATCTTGAAACATTTCACTGACCCCTCTTTCACCCAGTACACACAAACACTCCTTGTATTAGTTGTAAAGTTTCACTGATTCATATAAAACTGTGAACTTCATTCACCTAAACACACCTTGTCTACTTCACCAATTACACAATCACCTTTACTAATCTACTATAAATGGTAAATTATCTGAATACTGAGATTACTATTTGTGAACTGGTCTTAAAATAACATTTATGCTTATTAATATTCTACCTACTACTTTTAACTGCATGTAATAGTAGTACGATGGTCATTTCTCACAATGACATGTAATTGCATTTTAATTCTGTAACACTATCAAAGGTATGTCTAACATAGGATAGGTCTGCTAGATGTATTTATCTACCTGGGAAATGTGCTGTCTGCTTTATGATATATATATATATATATTGTGAGTTAAAACATTTACACTATAAAAAAGAAGTTATATTTGTACTATTTGTATACCGACATTTAATTTTAAACATTTCAAGAGGTTCAACCAAGTTTAAATATAATCTTAGTTAATATTAAAAGAATTCCAAATATATCGCACTTATTATTATAAACAAGGAAATTTGAAAAACCATGTAAATTCATGGACAAAATTGTTGTGATGCCAACTGAATAATTTTTAACTTCAAAGGATTTCCACCTACAGCTGCCTATATTTGTCTTTCTGTCTAATATTTTTAAATAATAAAATGCAGCCATTATGTATATAATCATAGAAATGCTCTCATTATTACCCACATTTATATTTTTATGATTGTTTGTTGTAATGGAATATGATAGGACTAAAAAATAACTTAATTTTAGTAGAATAAAACTGAGAAAAAGTTAACACTAATAAATCTTTAGTTTCCAGTTCATTTTTGCGTCTCTGGTGCATTCTTTGTTTGCGATCATGGGCAAAGTTAAGATAAAAAAGATACCGTATATTCACTAGGACATTGGACAATTATGTAATAATGTCTTAAACAATTGTGAACAACCCTATTAGTAATCACAACTTTTTACCACTGAAGTGAAATTCTCAATGGGTGTTCTTTACCCTAAACTATATCTGATGAAAATATAACGTTATGGCATTGTAAAATAACTTGATAACATCTTCTATTTTAACTATCCCTTTAGTGATGATGCATGTTCTTCAGGGGTTTTCTCAAACTATCTGAGCCTTCAATTTCCTTACCAGAATCACTTTCAGTTATTTTTGGGGGCGAATTGATATTTCTTCATTTCCTGACTGATCTAATCGATCATTATTAGATATGGCAGATCATAAACTGATTTCAAGGAAACCAGTTGAGATATGGTATAGTCAAGACCATATTTAGCATTTATCAAAATGACCCGAGAAATCTCCAGAAGAGAGGGCCAAATGGCAGATAATTAGCAGGTGTTCAGTTAATTTAATAAATAAGGAAATGTTTACAATGAAATTGTTCAGGAGAATTGTTTTTTAATATGAAGATTAATACTAATCACCACAAATTAGACAGAGTTTGGAAGAAGTTTTACACAGATGTTATTAATATGGTTAACTTATATTATTTAAGGGGATAGTTGACCCTCAGAAAGTATTTTTTAAATATGTAATGCTTAGAACAATAACTAAAAATTCCACAATAATAATCACGAAATATACCTCATATCATAGATATATTATATAGGGAAATAATCCAAATTACTGGAGGGCCGCCATTATGGCTGCACCGGAAACCAGATTCGAAGGCGGGAAGGAGCAAACTGAAATGCTCTGATGTCACATCGCCGATCTCTATACTGACATGGATTATGAGCGTTAATATCTGAGCCATTTTGAATCATCTTCCTCTTGTCAGGTTCCTTCTGGCTCAAACTAATGTGGTTGTATGTCATTCATGACATAATTTTAACAACGCAGTTGTGTTATATTCTGGAATAACTCTGCTCACACTTGTTTACATACTTTTGTATGGGCTCTACAGACTTCAGGTCAACCGGATGCGTTGAAGTGACGTCAGCATTCAGGAGCTTCCGGTGTCTGTCTAGCTTCAAAATGGCAGTGTCCACAGGCCATTAAAAGTCGATTAATCAGCACTTTGAACTGGATTATTTAATATGTGGGTGATCGTTTACACATTTTGACATTATTTATGATATTTGTGAGTATAGCTGTATTAGTCCTTAAATTATTTTCTGAGGGTGGACTATCCCTTTAATGTCACATAAAAAACAGGGTTTTACACAGAATTAAAAAAACTTTTTCTAACAGATCTAAAATCTTCCCTTTCTTTAATAGATCTAATAATGCCAGTGTTAGCAATACTATATATTGTATAATACATTGACCAGTTGAATAAGTGTGTTTACTTAACTAGCACAGAAAACTCACAAAACATAATCTAGTGATTTATAATCTTAACCAACACCGCACCAAATCACAACTGGATCTAAAAGCTAATCCCTTGGTCTGATCTGCTCCTTCATTTCAAATTGACATCTTTGTAATTTTGTTAGTTACTTCGTTTCTCACAAATCATGGTGCTTGTGACTTCATTTCCAACTGGATAAAAACAGGCTAGGATCAGATTTGATTCAATATAATTCACTTGCTAGTGTACCTAGAAATGTTGATTTGTGGGAACACTTACTTCATGTGACCACTGGCAAAACAAATACGCCAAATGTAAGAAATGTAAGTCATCAGCAAGCCAGCAATGTTGCCAGAAAGAAAGTGCATTACAATAGTGTTCGAAAGATTCTGCCTCAAATCCTGAACCAGTTGTGTTATCGAGAAATACCCAAGATCCAGATCACATTTTATATTTCTGCTGCACAAACACCCTGATATATAGAAAGGTGGATATTGAAACCCATAATGTCAAGGCACAATTACCTGAATATGCATACTTAAACCATAACCAGAGAACTACAAACAATTTCTGAGAATACATTGATTATGGAAGAATGCTATCCCAACCATTTATTGCCCTAAAGGAAATTAGTGCAACCTATAGGCTAGTTGCACAGCAGTTGAATAATCTGTATTTCAAAACAGATGAAGTATATATATCAAATATATGAACATAAAGGGAGTTCAAAATAATTCCTGATCTACAAATGTTGACCAAATTCTGGTCAGACCTGGCATGTTTTCATAAACAAGTTGGTAGTTTTTACATTTGCATCATAATGTAACCTTGTAATATCAACAATATGATGGGAAACACTTTAAATTAAATCAAATTCCATTTAAACTTACTCGCAAAGTAGAATGCCATCATCCAGTGATGCTCGGAAATCATGATTGTGTTTGAATTCTTTTTTTGTGACAACCTGCAATGAAAAATTCAAATAAAGCACATTATAAACAAGGGTGTGAGTGTATGTGTGTCCCCACATATATTGCAAGCATATGTATGCGTATACTTGTCTACATTATGACTGAAATGAGTTGTCCAACCATGCATCATAATGTTCAAACATACATACAACACAAAAGTTCACACCACATTAATGCCATGCATTCTACTTTTGGCGCATATTATCTAAAGGACATAATAATGTAAATTGATATACATATTAAAGACCACTACATCTGATGGGAGTCAGTCCCTTATAAACTGTACTCCTAACTTTCAGGTTCTTTTCAGCTAAGCTGACACTCCTAGAGATATTAGTCTTCCAAGGAAAGATAACGCATTCCATAATTTTCCCAGATGAATTACAGAAAACTACAGGACGCTATTTAAAATAAACCCAATTCAAATGATCACAGGTGCCAAAGAAATGTATTTGTATTAACAGACATCTGTTTTCATGTTATCCTAGACACCAGCATTTTTGTCTTTTAACCATCACAATAAACAGCGCAAGATATGACTATATGGGTGGCATATCATAATCTAACCAATACACTGTTGATGGGTACACAGTTCAATATTTCATGAAATTATAATTTACCTATTTTCTGCTTGAACAATATCACAGCACAACCAGACATTTCTATTCCATTTTGATTAATTTTATGTGGGCCTTTCATTTTACCACACATACTCCAATTCACTTTGTAAATAAATATATTTGTGACTAACCATAGTGCACTAAACGGAATGAGAGTATGATGTAAATTAAGTAAGACAGCTCTATGGTTGATTTTTGTCATCCAGGTCAAAATGCAGAAGGAGGAAATCAGTTAGCTAATATTTAAAAGGCAAACTGATTCTATTACCCTCTTCAGAAACTGTCACATCACATTATAGGCAGACTATAATGCAGAGAACTTTATGCAGAAGGTTTAGAGTTATCTTTTTTTTGGTATAAATATTCTTAAAACATAAGCCATGGATCTGATACCAGTAAGAAACGACAAGAACCTGATTTAATGCCTAACAACAGCTTGACGACAATGGTAAATACCAGCAATATGTATGGTTAATTATAATAGCATAATGACAGAGAAAGTAACAGGGAACCGAAAACTGCCAAAAATTTAAACATCTATAAAAGATATGTTGTGCCCAATAAGCTCTTTAACGAACACACTTCTGTTGAAAACAATTGTGCAACATTAGTACTTCAGCATAATACTAGTGTATAATATATCTCCCAAAATATTAACTAAAAACTGAAAATTATTTTGTTATATAAATGATACTTTGTAGTAAGTATCTAAGTCCCAAATTTAGATTCTAGGTGTCTGAAGCCAGAACCTAGTGCATGGGTGAATATTGGTAAAGACGAAGGTAATGCATTTTTGGCCACTCTTGTAACACGTTAGATGGTTCTTCACTCGTATTTTGATGGTGCAAATAATACTGTCATCAGTCTATATTCAGTTTACTTCAAAGTAGTAGAGCACAGGTGACTGTGTAGGCCAGCCAATGGATCATCTTCATGAGAGGTTCTTCTGGCTGTACTTTGAAGTAACAATCAGAATGACAGTGAACAATTCTCTATTGCTTGACCAAGTGCCACCAAGGCCCATGCTTTCTGAATAATGTGCATGGCATCTAATATTGACATAACAAAGTTCATACCTATCTATTGCTGAGATCTCCAGTTTCATCAAGATCCATCAGTCCATTAAACTCAATGGTCTTTAAAAAAAATGTTGTTGAAGTGATGACTGTAATTATCACTAATGGAATGAAATATTGTACCTAATTATTACCAGAGAACATAAAAAACGGTACTGATCTTATGGTACTCAGATGAAAACATTAGTTCATATTTAGCCAGCTGTTTTTATTATATAAATTTCATTTTATTCCACTTCATTTAGTTCTGTAGTAAATGGAAGTTTGATCGGACTTACTAGCGATTGATTTCAAATTTAACCAGAATTCTGTTACGTCGAAGTGATTATAACTAATTATTAATATTTTGTAATTTAATAATGAAATAGTTAACTATCCACATAATATAGCCGAAAGTCTTAAATATGATCTCAATCTAAACAGAATGTTGTGTGTGTGTCTTGTTAGCTTCAGTACACTGTCAGTGTCATACTTGAGACATTAAATATATTAATATTATGTAATATGTGACATTTATTATATAGCGTCCTATTCAGGCGCTTTACAATATTATATTATATGACCAAGCCAAGGATCTAGAATACTTTGAGAAATGAGATGGGTTGATCAAACATTCCATTGATCCCACAGAGTGAGGCACTAGTTTTGCACAGATTCAATCCCACAATCTTAGATCTAGAAGTCTCTACCACATTTTTTAAAAACTTTGATGGAATTTGCTGAACCAGACTGTCATGGGCGATAATGGAAGACATGAACATTAACGAACGTCTACGAACTGACACATCCTATTTCTCAGATTATTACAATCGGTACAATTATATCGCAAAATTTGGAAAGTTTTTAATTCAGAAAATTTTCTTCCATGACAATCCTACTTGGAATTTAAACTACTCGGAGTACCAGGTAGGTATTCCAAGTAGGTACTCGGAGTACCTACTCCGAATACCTACTCTTATCTGCATATATATCAAATTTGAAAAGTGAGTAAAGTGACACAAATATTAAGTCAGTATGGTAAGTAAAACCGGAGTGCTTGAGCACTTTCCACCTCCTGAAGATGCCAGTACGGTTGGGAATTTGAAGTTTAAATGCAAAAACTGTGGCATGTCTGTGTCCAGTTGTAGGCAGTATATATTATTGTATATATCACTGAATAAAAATATATCTTGCATCTTTTTTTGTGTTTGTAAAGCATACAAAAATATATGGAAGTGAATTGGAATTGCTCTATTTGGAATTGAAATTGAATAATTTGATGTGGAATTGACCAAATGGAATTGAGTGGAATTGACAAAATAGAATTGACTCCATGTCATATATATATATATATATATATATATATATCAATCACATATGGTCAGGTAATCAGTGCACCATAGAAATGTTATTTGAATCTACTTGATATGCAGTTCGTTAATAATTTGGCACAAGATTGCTAATAATTCCATATGAATGGGAAGAGTATATTTCGGATACATCAGGCTTGATGCAATTCCCTTTGAACAGACAATGTATACAGTTTGTCTTATATATCAGGCCATCTTAGTTCTTATACACAAGTATGTACAGTAAATTCCATAATTAAAATTGGATAACAGATATAATTATGTTTCCATAAACATGCAGCTTGCCTAATAATCTCTGGCGCAACACAGACATCACTTTATGAATGATGACACACATTTTTCAGTCTGTCTTTAACGAACACGTCTCCAAAGATTAAACGCACAACAACAATAAAGATCTAGTATTTAAAACCCACACAAATAACAACAGGAGTTTTTTTAATCATTCTGATCATATTTTCGGTGGTTCGGAGGTCCTTCCAACATTAAAGGACACAAGATGACAATTATGTTGCATCTACATATGGCATCAAACGGGAACATTTGAAGTATGATTTTTGCTGACAGTTAATAATGATAATTATCAAAAACATACTCCATAATTATACAGAGAAACGGTCACCACAGTCATCATATTATATCCCATGAACAAAGTGAGACGCGGATCATAGAATGAATTATATTTCCTATACGACATCGTGCAATATTGATTCAGATGTCTAATAACTTGCAACACTCTCTTAAGGCAACACCACAAGCTATATAACCATTAAGATCAATCATCTGCCAATTCTGAGGTAAACAGGTATCAGTGATGGCGTCTATGTAATACTGATAAACAAATCGGTGGCAGGTTGACATTTAGAATATATCACATCTAATTATTTGCGATCTTCGCCCTAAACTATTCCATATGGTATAGAGCGCCACTGGAGCTGTGACCTTTAACCTTGGCCCACTTCACCGATTTCTCCGACCACAAATTAACTAACATCTAAGTGGCGAGAGATAAACACTCTGTAAGCGTGGTTTAGACATTCGGATATGTGTGATGCTTCCAATCACAAGGGTATAATGAAAGGATGCAAATAAAACTAATCCGAATAGTCAGAAGACAACTTCGGTGTAAAGGAAGCAACTTGGCCATAACAATCCGAATAGAAGGAGCTGTCAAACATGAAACAGGTGGTAAGATTTGGTAATTTACCGCTCCTAATATTTAAGACATCAACACAAAGTAGGAAAATCGTTATTCAGTGGCAATATCAGACTGGCATCTTAGTTGAACGCTTTCGTCTGTTGTGTGAAACTCGAATAATTTTATTATATTTTCAGTGTTAGATCAAATGCCTTCAGTCAATCCAATTATATGGTGTTTAGGGGATTGTAGTACAGTAATTACTAGTTTGTATCCGTTTGTTTATAGATTAAAACAATATCTTTAACGCAATTTGTTCTAGCTGCCACTCATATAAATCCAATGAATACAAATGGAAACATTGATAAAATGAAGAACAATGTAAAATGTTCTTGTGTTGCTTAATGGCAAAGAATTGGAAATCAGAAACACAATTTAATACATTCAATAAATAATAGACAATAGGAGTGGGTGAATAAGTTATTGTTTCCGCCTCCCTGCTGGTGACACCTCAAACACGTGGATGAGGAACTACTCCCCAGGGAAATACGATAAGATCCAGCCCAAACTTTTCACTAAGGGATGAAACATCTTAGAGAATATCTGAGACGTAGAACACATGCACTTGGGCTGAAGATTTGCATCAGTGTCAGACATGGGGTCAATTCCATTTTGTCAATTCCATTTCCACTCAATTCCATTTGGTCAATTCCAATTCCACATCAAATTGATCAATTCCAATTCCAAATTGATCAATTCCAATTCTACTAACTGCACCACATATTAAAGGACATTTTAACAAGAGCTGCATGGTTAAATAGACCGAAAGCTTGTAAGGAATAACGTCAAACTGACATACTAACACGGGACATTATATACACCTGTAACAGGTGTACACTGGTCACATCTGACAGAGCCTTACTCAGGAGACACCCCCAACACCAACCCAATCACCAATGTAAATATATTTTAATTCATATTTATTACACCTATTAAAGAACACTAATATCCTAATATAAAGTGGCAAAAGATTCAATAATTATTCAGTTGATTTACCTGACTTCAGCCGAGCTTCTATTTTAGTTCATTTAACCTGATCCTTAGCAGATAATTGCGCAGGATGTTGTCGGTACAGAAAAAAAATGTTACATCAAATCTACTTCTACACTACCTGGTACAGAATGTTAAATTTCATCTAACAATGTGCTGTAACTTCTCATCAAATAAACGTTTTGCTTCATTTAATTAATGCAACCTCTTATCAGTGAAGTAATTCAGCTGTAACAAGATTAAGTGCACAAATAATATCATTCCCGTACAAGTTCACCATAATATTTATTTCCAACAGAAGTTATTCTAATTGATCTGTATGAGCCAATAGAAAAAAAATTCAGCGACTAATCTTCAAACTTTTAATCTACCAACCTTTCTAGCTGCCATTATCTTGAACTAAGGAACATTTGCTTTTATTCTATCCATTCATTTCAAAGAAAGGGAAAAAAAGGAAAACAGGATTTTTTTCGGCCCTGATCAACGAACCAATTCTTACTAGTATTAATTCCAGGCACATAAATGTTCAAACTCTACTTGTTTATAAATAACAGCTGGATAGAACTGCCCCCAGAATGTGGCTTTCTTGGCAGGGTTATCGGTATTATAAAGAAATGAACATTCCAAAGACAACAATAGGCTCACTTAACATTTACTAAATATTGGCTAATATTACTGCAGAACTGGATGTTAAATTTAGTTAAACGTTTGGTATATTCTGCAGACATCTGAATAGAGAATACCACAAACTAATGGTTCTGTAACACGAAATACTCCAAACTCATCATCATCATCAGATAATTTATTATCATCCAAGTTTTTTCCCAATGCACGTCCATGATATCATAAAATCGAGTTATCCCAATAAAAGTTCATGACCCGAGTACTGGCAGACAATTTGTGGATAACATCTGATGACAAATTAGTTTACCATGAAACTAAGTTTAGCGTCAATTATATACAACTATCTGACTTTCATCTGCGAATAATGAATTCTGACATCACTGTTATCTAAAAACAAAGAAGACCAATTTATGTAGAGAGAGATTGGATTAATGACATATACTATATGATGGCAAACGTGATAAATTACAAGACAGGCCAGAATACAGTAAAAAATTGAAATTGTTTATTTTAGTGTGGTATAATTACACGCGCGCGCACACACACACACACACACACGCACAATGAGAAACGGGGTTGGTACAGTCGGAAGACAAAGATACTGCGACCTATGACTATAAACTGTACACTTAACAAATAATAATCTTGAACTAATTTACTACAAACTACTGTAAATGACCAATTAGAGGCCTCTCAACAGACACGCCCTTTTGTCTTCTGTTGCTAACAGTTGGTTTACATGGCAATTAGTCACAAAATAAAGCTCTGGTATCTGATATACATGTGTTGGTGGGTTCGTCAGACTTGCCAACAATGTCCAGGGGTCTTTGTATGACAGCCGAGCCACTTTAATAGCTGATTATTTGTCATCTAGAATTGGTTGTCAATACACGTGACTGAAGGAACACACACACACACACACACATTCTTTTATCTCCCCCTCTTGGTATTTTCTGAGACTTGTACCTTGTTGCACCAACACCACACCCAAGAATTAGTGTAACATTATACAAACTGAAAGCAAACAGATATTATCAAATGTTTCTCAAGTAACAGAAGCCTAACCGCTTCATCACAACAGAATCTGCTGCTGGAATAAAACTCCCTAGGTTCTACCACAGCAGAAGGCAGCCAATCCAAGGCTATAAACACTACAGCCAGTCTCTCAGGGAGAGTGGAAAACAAATACCATCCTGAAATGCATATAATTATGATGTGTAATTAAAAGACTATGACCATCAAAACAAAGTGCTAAGCTGTAATTCAAATCAGTTTTCTTTTGACAGCACCATCACCACTTAAACTTGATAAATAAATAAAAAACACCCTTACTTAATTGCGCCTGCATCCTGTGTATATCAGATATAAGTTGGGTTAATACAGTGGAGTATCATATCATTATTGTCAAGAGCCATGAACCAGACCCCATCACCCTAACCCCCCCCCCCCTCCCATTTATGCCAACAAAATAAAACATAATAATTGGGCAATTTGTGAGAGCAATATTGAACAATTTTATATTTTCCGTAATTAATACCAAAGAAAAAAACCCTGTGTCTCTGTGCGCACAAGAACAGCTGCATGCAGTGGGTCATCATTAAGAATGAGAAATTATCAATTAATCTGATAGGAAACAATTAAAAAAACATATACACATAAACTGACCTGACCATACATGTAACAACATATCACACATCGTATGTGATACATGACAAATTCTCTAGTAATAGTTGAAAAAAACACTACACATCTGTTGGTGGTGGTGTGTGTGTTTTTACACCATCACACATCATGATGACAGACAGCTTGTGTGAAATTTTGTCTACTGTTTTTATCTATTGACACACACACACACACACACACAGAGAGAGAGAGAGAGAGCACATTAATCAACAGAACTAGTTTTTTGGGGGGTTATCTACGAAAAACTAAACTAGTTATTAAGATCTGAAATCCTCTTTATTATAGCCAACAATTTAAATCGCTAGACGACTTGAAAGTATGTAAGATGGGAATATTTTAGTGTGTGATGATAATTATTAAAACGCACAAAAATTCACAACAACAACTGTCACCAGCACAACAACAGCGTTAAGTCTTGTAAGTGGCAAATATTTCCAGCTGTGAATCTGTCACATGTAGTAAGTGAAAACTGACTTTTGTTTACAACTTCGGCTGCAACAACAGGACCACAAATAAATATTTACATTCAATACCGGCTACATCAAGGTGAAAAACGTGAAAAACATCATCACATCATGAAGCATCCTAAACTACGTCGCACTGGTACAGTCAACAGTCAAATGACAGCTTTGATCAGTGACAGTTTATTATATTCAGTGGAGAATAAAGCTAACTGATTGTACGTGACAATTAACATTATGGCTCAGTAAAGTACACTGGAGACACTGCACCGACTGCCATTTTTATCATCCGAACAGCGGGCACCCCGGAAACTATTGCTGAACATGTTTTAACTTATTTTGAATACGTTTCAACTGGATTATTCCCCGTCTCTTACCAACCTAACAAAATATATTCACAGACTTTCCTTAAAAAATCCATTGCACTCAAGCCAATTTGCAATTGTTTGTTTCAAATTTATTTTCTACGTCTCTAGTATATATGGTAATTAACTTTTGTATATTAAAATCTTCACTCGCTTGTGGTTATCGCAGGAAAATATGTTTTTGAACAATGTTTTGTTGGAAAGCATCTCCACATTCTGGCTGTATGTCTTTGGCTGTATGCCAAGACATGGTGCTGCTCTTTAACACAATATTTTCTCTGTCTGGATTTCCTGGACTTTGACATGTGTCTTGCCTAGCACCTGAACAAAGGATATGTGGAAATTACTTACTTCCTGGTAACGGCAGATTGCCTGAGAAAGTGAGATAACTCAAAATGTTATTTTTTCTTCTGGAGTAAAATAGCTTGTAGAACAGCAAGTGAAATAGAATGTCAACAGTTCATTCAATCATAACAATCACTGTTATGTTAACACAACCTCTTCCTAACTCACTCACTTAAAGTTAAAGCATTTCTTTGGTGATCAGTATTCTTTTCAGGTGACTCTAACAATAATAATTTTTATTTATATTATTAATCATTCAATTGCTTTTATCTTGCAACAAAAGTTATACATAAAAAGTTGTTTTGTTATTATCGTGCTGTTTTACGTGGGTCACTTTGAACCGGCAAACATGTAGCTTGATCTAAACGTGTATATGCTCATTTTGGAAAGCACAGAGTAACCCAGCAAGACTATACCAAACACGCGCGCGCACACCCACGCATATTGATGATATTAATGAATAAGTCTGTCCGGCGGGACTTGCCAAGTGAGATCGAACAGAACCAAATATTTCTGAATATCCATCTGACTGCTGCTCAGGACCATCTTTAGCGTTTAATAAAAACAATTTTGATTAACTTCAAACACAAGAGGACTAGAATTAGTCGTTATTTACAGCTTTAATAAGGAATTGTATATTTCAGAGCAGAATGAAAACTTCAAAAGAGTTGCTTTATTAACACTTTCCAAATAAATGTGAAATAGCTATAAGGCCAAACAAGTATAATATGTAGGACTGGGGATGTATGTTCCTGTAAAAAATCCCACTGAAAACACACACACACACACACACACACACACACTAACAAATATATGGCTATAAGGAACTGTGAACCAAATTCAGAAGTAAATAAATATTAAGATGTGCATCTCTAGAATCTTACAGAGAAACTCCAAAGAGAAAATAGTCTTCAACAGATCCATCCTTGAGGAATAAACTTGTCCAGATATTTAACACAGCATGGATCAACTCTACTACTATTTGACATGATCAATCCAGAAGGTTAGATAAAGAACCCAGAGCACAGACAGGAAGATCTCTATTTGTTCACTGTGGCCTTGATTACACTACTTGATGTCTATATTCATTCGCTTCAGAATTAAGGTTAGTGACCTCGCCAAGAGGCTGACTTATACTTAAATTAATCAGATTGTAATTAAGGTAATAAACATTGCAGCAGGAATATGAAGACGTACATTTATATGTTTTATTTACTAGTTATTTCGTGCAAATTGAACTAAATGCTGCTGTTAGTTTATTCTCTTACCTAGTATAGCATTATCTACTAAGCACAGATTATCAGCGGTCAAGCATTTGATGTCTAACAACAGAGTGTAGACAAATAGATAAGAATCCTGAATGGTCATCCTGCAGGCACCTCTCAGCAACAGTGACACCTCAACAAACAAATCTACACAAGGTAGATATTTCTAAGACAGATCAGCTAAATTAAGAAAAGAGCCGTCAGAGAGCTCTAGAGGTATAATATATGCCAACGTTTTAGTCCGGCATAGCCATTTCTCTCGATCCAGATTCTATGCCCCAAACATAACCAGATGATAAACAGTGCTAAAAATAGCTCCATATCTCATTGAGCTGACAACACTAAGAACATTCCGGTTATCTGGTGGGTGGCTGGCTGCTAGGCTGAATCAAATCAGTTAATAGGTTGCTTTACTTTGATAATTTATTCATTGTATGCAAAGTTATTAGTCCCTTCAGGTGTGTGTGTGTGGGGGGGGGGCTTCGCCTCAAGGAAGAGTTCATAGAAATGATTCTGTGATTGAGCTTGCATCATTTAGTAAAGGTCATCAAATGTCAAACTAATAATGCAGAACTTCATGGACTTTTTGAATGTTAAAAACAAACTAAACAAGATCACAGCTCAAAGTCAACTGACAAGGAGACAGGATCCACAGCTTCTTAAAGACACCACTGTCTCTGCTCACTGGGAAAATGACAATTTATTGTTCATCATAATTTATTTATTAATACATCATCTGAATAAAATATCTTCACAACCTGACAGTCAGGATTGGCAGGTCTAACAATACAATCCCTCTTGGTTAAATCTGGTTTGGAGTAAACCTCCATTTTGAGCTAAACTGAGCTAAACAAATTTTCAGGCATAATTTATCACTATTAAAGTGATAAATTAAACAGTCAAGAAATGATATGTCCACAAGTCTAACTCTATAGCTAGCTATTTTGTCCACCTTAAATTTGATTTAGTTGTGTTGAAGCCATCCATGATAAAATTATATTTAATTAAATATAATTTGTATACAGAGAGAGAGAGAGAGAGAGAGAGAGAGAGAGAGAGACACCAATACTACTTTATCCATATAAATATCTCCATTATTTGTTTATTTTGGAGGGTGGGTGTATTTATATTTTTATTATAACAATTACAGTGAGGCTTTATTATAACGCGGTTCAGTATACAGCAGAAATAGATATAATTACCAGTGTTCTGTTCTCAAATATCTGAACTAAAGATAATAAATGTTTGGTTATTTTCAGCAATAAGTCTGCTAAACACATATCTATAACGTGAGCTCTACCAGGCACCATATATCAAACTAGGTTTTAACACTATCTGTCATTACCTAAAAAGATTACCAATAGTTACTAATTACGCAGGATGTCGGGTAATTGATCTAGCAATGCACACCCAAAATGTTAACCCTCTAAAATATATACAAGAATCTGTTATTAGAATAAAGCTGAGTGAAAGAAGGAATATACTTTTTGAATTTTGCAAATCGGACCTATGGGTGCTGAGAAACCTTCGTTTTAGCTCGCAATCTCATTGGAAACATGGTAATGGGAAAACACTGGGCACAAATTACAATTTTTGGATCAACTGGTAAGTTTTATTAAGCAATTACACACATAAAACCAAATTGCTCTATAACCACAATAGACAAATTTATCAAAATACACACACTTGTAGTATTTGATGTGCCAAATAACTTGGCGCTAAACATAATTTCCTACGCATAACACTAATCCAAGATGGCCACCATGAATCCAAGATGGCCGCCCAGAATTCAAAATTCCACATCATCCAGTCACATTAATCAAAAAGTCCACAGCATATGTGTAGTAATTGCTCCATTTTCCAGCTGTGCATTCTTAGTTCTGCATCTGCATTCCATAGAAATCACAGAGGTCACTGTATCACATGACCAAATCCAAAATGGCCGACATTTTTGGCACTAACTGACGAATCACCAACATGGGTGAGTAATATATCAAATTAAAGCTCTTCACTAGCTGCATCAATTTCTTAGCACTGCAGCAAACAGAAAATCTCCTGAAAGACACTATTTGTCATTATTTAAAAGGATATCCCAAACAATTATTTTATATGGAAAGACAGAAAATTGTCAAATAGTGGTGAAATTCGATTGGCTGACTTGCAGCTACAAAGCACTCCTTAGAGGTTGGATTCTGGGATATATTCACTTTAAATATTTGGAACCAGTAAATCTATCAGAATCGTATCATTCTTTGTATCACCAGAAATAGGAACTATAGTACAATTTGAACCATCCCCACATGTACTTGAATTAGGCTGTGCAACAGGTGAACTCACTTCACTTTCATATGTTGTTGTATATGTTTCTGTTACTTGTGGAACTGGTAGGCCTGATTTAGGGAATGAAAATATTTCGGTTAAAAACTTAGTAAGTTTTGCCCCTCTAAGCTTTTTGCTGTGCTCAGAAATACGTTTCATTTTCACTCGAAGAAGGCGAAGCATATGGCCCTCTAAGTTCACACCAGACCACTCTGACAACCAATGTGCAGCAGGGTCGGCACTCTCTTTGCTGGCATGCTTGTATATTTCACAGATGATGACCTTAGTGATAGCATCTGGGTTGAGCTTCTGTCCATAACGTTTCTTCAATTCTTGATAAGCCATTCTGAAAAAAAGATAAAATTAGTTTTATTCAAGAACCCTCCTAAGAAATTCTGACCACCGGATGCAGTTTACTCTTGTAAAGAGTGCCGTAAAAAGCAGCCCAAACAAGAATCCATGTGTATATCACATAGAGAGATTAACCTACCTAACACCACAAGTGGTATAGGTTCTAAAGGGTTAACCTCGCAGACTGGACCTTTAAACTCAACAACTGACTGTGCCTATGACCACAAGAGTGGTTACAAGCCAATGGCCAGGATGACGGTTGAGTAAGTGGTCAGTAGTGTTTCTACTTGTAAATAAACAAAATCAGTTTAAGATTGTTTACAACTAACTGCAGTGTCCCTTTAAGTCACTTTTGTTTTTAATCAGTTGATTATGTTCACATTGTATAAACTTAATCTTACAGTATCCTTTCACATCATTTCTAAAAACAAATACTCACGTGGCTTTGTTTACAACGGTGACGTCACCACGAGCCAATCGGCGCCCGTGAATCCAACCACGTGATCGAGAACTCCTAGTTCTAAAAATAGAACGCTCGCTGGAGAGCGTCGCGTCAACAAATGAGTCGAATCCGGAGACTTCTCTGACTTTGAGCGTTGATCTCCACGAAGTTTTCCAATTAAATGTAATATATTATAGATCCTAAGATGCAGAAGAATGTTATTTCACTAGATGCGAATGAACGATTTCGATATTTGGTCCCGTTTCTGAGAAATAGACGCGTGACTTTATGACTTCACTATTCAAACTTCCCGCAACGGATATTTACCGTTCAAGCACCGGAGTGAAGGCCAGCTCGAGTTCTGATTGGTCATAAATTTATATTAAAATATTCAAACGCACTCCGCGGTAGTTAATTTTATAAACGGGGATGTCACAACCCGTGACCTGATAAATCTGGATCGTCGACGGACTCGCTTTCCGGAGCAACTTATTGTTTTAAAATCGCTCTTGAATAATAAGTTTGCGGTGGATTTAAAAGTTTTAGTAACAAGTTAAAGATATTTTTCCTGGCTTTTTAATGATATGAGTGTGGGTTTAATAGCTCTTTCGGTTGTTGCGCTATAAACTGTTGAAATTTGTGAACCTGCCAAATCCGGTTTGTCCAACTGGGTTGCAGCTGGGATGTGCATTGCTAATTGATCTAAGCTATAGTGAATATTTAATTGAGGTTTAGCGGCATATTAGAACAAAAAACACATTTAAGTGGACAGGTTCATCTCTTAATATGGGGCTCTGATAACCCAATCACCACTGTCTCCATCACATTTGGTTCTAACTTAAATCTATCCATGAAATAATTATAATTATTCATATCTCAATTTATAACTATTAATTAGTATTATTTGTGTTTTATCAATTTAATATGACATATAGAGAAAATACTTCCATATAAAACCCACTATGTTTCTATACTGAAGGAATAACAAAACGTACTCATATTGGTGATGATGATGATGATTGGTGTTTTATCATCATCACATTTTGCTATTCATTCAGTATATGGAGATCATCCCAAGAGTACATCAAAGGGAATCTGAAGACAGGTGTCCCATGATAACCTACCAAATCCCCACATCCATTATAACACTGGGAAAGACCCATGTTTTTATATTGTTCTTGTATCTGACACAGGCATAAGCCTCCATTTAATTACCGATATAGCTGCTATCTGTGATAGGATTTTCAGTGTATGAATAAATAAGAAGCATCATTTATTTAGGCTACATGGTGGTATCAGTGTTAACAGTATCACCACAATTCATCATTCCATCTGGATTAAAATGATTACACTATGTCAGCTACCAAAAAAATATGACAGAATAGTGAAAGATTTGATGATGTTGCGGTTATGATCCTGTTCTCAAACAAAGAAAATCCACCAGAAAAGGCTAGAAAATAAGTTGTATTATATTACCCCCCACCAGTTCACATATTTTTGCTATTGGGCATCAACTTATAACACGGTTCACGTCCATCAACTCCAGACACCACGTTAAAATGGAGCTAAACTCCATAGATTAAACTTGTAAAATCTTAGTTAGGATAAAGCAGTTTCACCAGAGGTAAACACAAACCCTGGATAGGGCCAATATATCAGATGGCTGCACCGGTACAAATATCATGTATTGCTGGTTCCTTTGATTTCCCTCCTAAGTCAAACAGGAAGACCCAGTCGCTTCTCTCTACTCAGTGAAACCACGGGCATTCTAAATGATGTTGGCATTTTATCATCATCATCATGCAGTAACTAAGGTGAATGTCATGAAAAATCATTAATGTATGTAGCCTAGATCAGGTGACTAGAAAAAAAAAACTATTATAACTGTAGCTGTGATTATTACTAAAAACTATTTTACGCCTAAGATATACGTTTGTTATTATACTGACTAGTCTAGTACCATAAAATGAACCTGAATAACTGGCATTTCTAATGTATCGGCATATCATGCCAAATGAATACTACAAGCCACTCTAAATTTAGTATTAATTGGTAGGCAGCTGTCAAGGCAATAATTCATACACACACACACACACACACACAGAGAGAGAGAGAGAAACTCCACAAGCTGCTACAGCAGCAACTTAATAATTTGCCTATTATTTTATGAAATGCAGCAAGTTGTCAAGTCAACAGATGGTTGTCATGGAAATCAATGCGGTCTGGCTAGTAGCCTTCCTAATTATCAACACAGAATATGTGTAGAGCTAACCCAAGACTTGTATGTTTACTACGAAACATCCGTCTCCAATCATACACAAATTGATTTCCATTCCTGTACAAGATGCCGTGTTGAGTCACCATTATTAAATCAATAGACGAACACCTGTTACTTGTGTTCACTAAGGAAAACGATCAGCATTAAAAAGGCCCCACTGAAATGAACAAGATCGGTTGCTAAAAATGTAAGCTAAACATTGCCGAATCATTCCGGCCTTGCGTCCAGTTTTGGAGACCAACTACTGTCACTTACAGGCAAATCCTTTATAAGTCACACACAGGCGGCACAACCAACCAGGTTATAGATAAAGAGTTTACCTAATGTTTTGACCAGTCAGTATATGACTATCTACGGCAATTAAATCGACACAGGCTCACAGCAGTAATTGGCTTAAGTAACTCCAGATAAATGAACTACATATTAAGCTTTTTGACCGGCAAACCGTGTGTGTGTGTGTGTGTGTGTTACATCAAAGCAATCCAGATACTGAGATAGGTCTATTTTGACGTATTACGAAGATCTAAACAAAATGCTATTTCTGGACTTGGGACGGATGCAGGACTACATTAAGCCAGATCCCATGAAATGCCCAACTAGTTACATCAAAATGTCTGGGCTAAATCTATAGATCTAGAATCATGTGATAACATTTGGATGATGTTCCCCTTTGTCACTTTGATGCAGCAGTTAACTGAACACGGGCTCACCACATCCGCGCAGATTACATAATAACAGCCTGCGAGTATGGCAAAGCGTTTCGTCCGGATCAAACGTAAACTCAGATGAAATCATTTAGACAGAACTCTGATGGAAGGGTGGGGTGGAATTGTTTTATTCATCGCACACGTGACAGATTTGTCTTAAACGTAAAGGGGATATGGCAGATGCATCCACTTTCTAGACTTCTTCCCCTTACAAACCTGCGTCCCTGCAGTTTTAGTTTCTTACCTCTATCCAGCGGCGCGTTTCATGTAGAGCCAATTCTGTAAAACAATCCAGTTCCTCACTCGCCCTACACTGAGCACCCCATCCAGACTGGACGGCCGTCCTAGGTTCGTCAGGTTCAGACATGCTGAATCGGGATCACGTCCAACGGGATGTTACCTTAAGTTGTCATCATCGGTTTTTGGATATTCCGGACCAGCCTGCATATATTCCTTATCGAAGTTTGTTTACTTTTGGCTACAGTCTAACGGCGAATACAAGTGGTCTGTACGCACGTAATAGCTGGAACAAACCTCGTGCAGTAAGTGATAGAAACTCCCAGTAATGACGCAGAATGCACCAAAACTACAAACTCTAGATCTACACTCTACTACAGTCTATCTATACTCAAAGAACGCCTATTCCAAACCACAAGCCCGCATCTTGGGCAATAATAACACCAGTCTGAAGACCTTCCCGGAACAAGTGATTCCCGACCGGTCTCGAAAGTTGGTCTGCACTTTACGAAGCTAACAGAAGTAGACGCCTATCCGGACGCCACGTTTCCCTGCACCATACACCGATCCAGAAGAGAACGCTTCCCCGCGAACTCATCCATTCCACGACACGGCCAAAGGCCGATACACACACGCACACGTACATACATATCTCAACTGAAGCACCCCCACACCACCGCTGCCACATACTGTTAGTAAGTTATCCCGCCATATGTTCTCTAGCACGGTGAGAGACGTGTTTCTCATTCGTTGATTTTGTTTCCGACGGCAACGACATCTTGTGATGGCGTAAGGACGACGATGATTCTGCGGTAGATGATGTCGATGCTCGTGTAAGTCCGCATTTGATATACGTGGAAGTCGATAGTGTTTACAGTGATTTGGTAATAACTGGAAATCAATCATCTTGGAATCGATTATAGATATTTGACAGTTTTTCTTACGTAAGCAATTTATCACACATGCACACAATCGGACCGGACTCTAGATTGGGAAACATGGATATAACAAGAATAGTGAATACTCAAAGAATCAGGCAAGCGTAGAGAATAAAAGTTAACTTTATTTTTTATCCGGGAAAATCTATTTAAAAACGTTATTTATCAAAATGTGAAACATCCTTCTTGCGCAACTCTGATTCACGTACAATGATTCAACGGTATGCCGACTATGAAATATATTACAACGTAGAATATGATGCCATCTAGTGATCAATGTGATAACTCTAGATAGCTGTCGATGACCTTTATTGGATGCTAATTCGATGTTCGCGCAAAATGTCACTATATTTACTCCACATTGATCACTTTGATCTCTAGAACTGGCTTTCTTCTGTTATCAATTGATTGGCAAAGTAACGTGAGTATAACGATCAGTCTGAAACCCATTTCGGTTTATTCAGTTCAGTGAGGCGTGACCGATAGGCAATAATGACTGTTGGCGAATATTCTCTAATACACGTAGATCAGTTATTTACAAGCGAAGCGATTCAGTTCAGATAAAATCCGGATAACAAATCTTATCCGACGGCACAGTATTTCATCCCGTGGTGTTGTATTTAGCCAGGAATGAATGAGCCGCTGCCTCATTTGACACGATTATCATCTGGGACATACGGCCGAGGAGTTACTCCCAAAGGAAATCGGATGATCAGACGAAACACCAACATCCCCGTCGCAACGGGGCAGCGGGATTCAATCCCGCGGCATTGCCATTTGCAGCGCAATATACTATCAACTTTTATTTATCGAGAAAAATGCGTGGCATACCATACATTATTCTAATGCGCCTATCCGAAGCTACACTACTTCCTACATTGTATACATTTCATAAATCGATTACTCCTTATAGTCACGGGGCCACAGATGGGTAATGAATTAATTATCACATGACGTCACAGTGTTGCTACATTCATGCAAATAAAATCTCTAATACGTCGTTTATTTCATGCTGTTAAATCGCTAATTACACGATCGCTTCAATCTGGCCGTATCTGGCTGCCATTGACAACGACAGCATCTCAAGTTTGATCGTATAAAATAATCAAAATATTAGCTTAAAATCTAATTTATTGACAGCATCCCCTGATCGATTTACTGGTCGACTCGCTGCCCGCGATGCACTACAACTAGTTTCAAATGGAACAACGTCGACGCAGTGTATGTACAATCGGGAACTCTCTACCAACGGTACTGTGGAAGCTTGGATGGTAAACCTTCTGGCGTATTATCCCGTTCGTTCTTTAGGCGGAAGATATGTTAGGCGTAACAATCCTGTCTCTCGAGTATTGGCACGGAACAGCTCGTTGATATTTAAAACCCGATCTAGTTCTATCAGTTATCTGGTGTCTGTCGACGGTTAGGTTATATAGCAACATACCTATAACGTGTTGAAAATAATATTATCGTTTATATGCTAATTGAACTACCTACTAAAAGATGATTCTGATGATGACTTCTTTACGCGGGTAATGCACCCCCCCCCCCATCGGATCTTTCGGCTGGCGAGATCATGACTATGTATTATATGTGAAGTTCGTCACTGTTCGTCGTATGTCCGTCAAACTCGCTTTCGCGCTGTCAATTTTATAACTCAATCATGTGCAGTTGATTGTCTTAAATTAGTAGACTGGATTTAGCCGATGTCAGTAATCGGTCCCTTATCCCATGGGGGGGGGGGAATATTTGTAAGACAATGAGGTAATAATCTGTATGGTTAAGTGTATGTTGAGTCCGATGTGTTCGTTAAACTACTGACGGCTTATTACTGGCTCCAAGGACAAGATCGACAGTTCCCAGAATAGTATGGGGCCTGGAGCAACTCAGTCACACACACACACGCACGCACGCACGCACACACGCACAATGTTATATAATTAGATGAACAAAGTCAGTTGATATGATGCAGGGATGCGTCTCAGTTCGCTGTACGTAACTGTTACTGTATGTACTTGACCACAGGCATAAACCACAGAGTATCATTATTAATTGTTTCTTGCAGTGATGAGGTAGTGTCAGAGAACTGGTATATACGTTCTCTGGTAATGTTTATAACATCATCTAACCGTGCATAGATGTTCGATTGCATTTGTCGAGTAGAAGATTAGAGCTTACCATGGGATAAGTTTAATATTAACCAATTACGTTCCATTCATCTTTTTGTACACATTACCAGATAGACCGGCACCTACCCATTTATTTCTGGGATCTAATAGACATTTAAAGCAAACAAAAAATTACTGAAGCAATTACGTGTAGATTCCACTGGAAATGTTGTAGTTAATTGTTATGAAACAGGAACAGTTTTTGGAACTATGCTTCCAACGAATTATGGGGATTACCGCCCATGTCGAATATTGCCCAAGTATAATACGGCCCATGTTTAATTTGGTCCGTGTACTGTATTATTAACTTGTTATTACGGAGTTGTATATACTACATCAAACATGATTAAATGTCTCTAACTGCTTAATTCTAGCTTAATTAAATTGAGGTTTTATTATTAAAAAATGTGTGTGTGCTTGCTCGATTTATTTTTCTATTGTTCTTGTTTTTGTTCTTATTGCTGTTGTTTTTGCCACTTATAATACACTTTTTGCCACTTATAAAACACTAAATTAATAGAAGATTATAAATGTTGTTTCTAACGTGCTTCACAATCATAGCTAGCTGGTCCCTTAGTATTTAAATATCCTACAGACCGTTTTATACGTGTGTATAAGACGATCCGGTATATAAGACGAGGTCAGTATATCAGTCAATATCACGTGGAAAGGCCTAACTCAAATATAAGACGAGGTAGACTTGAAAAATCTGTCATCAATAAAAGTGAATATTTTCGCATTCTATCAAATACACATGTTTATTATTAAAATCCTAAAAACAACTCATCTTAAGTCTCATCAAACAAAGTACGGGCTTGTTGATGACGATTGATGGTCACCTTTGTGCACATGGTAGGCTAAATGGGCCGATCGACCTCCAAAGGTAATGAAGCTAAGTCAAAGATGAAACAACCTTCTCAGATAAAGTGATCTCTGATTCAACGCCGTTACCTGTTAGACCACGGAAGCGCCCACGGGCTCGTTCAAAACCAATTGGTGCGATATCTAGCCGAAATCTGTTACATCCATAGAATTATATATTGTCAAGCGCCCTACAGTAACCTTCTTACAGGTTATATAGGGCGCTATATACATTTTGTATATTATTATTATTATTATTATTATTATTATTTACATTGTCATCATCGCTGTCGCTATTCATCACTATCATGTATCGCAGGCTCTTGCCAGAGAAGGTCGTCTTCTGTTCCACCAAGGGAATTACTGATGCCCGTTTTTGAATGAATGTTGTACAATGGCCACGTCAGTCCAATCCCACGCAGCCTTAAAGGGGCCGTAAAACGCCAATCACATTCCATGCAGCCTTGAAGCTGACGGGAAAAGAAATTTAACATTTCATAAGTAAATATAACGTAACAAACAATTATTTTATTCCCTATCAGAAGCACTACCACATTCAAAAACAATTCTAACCAACAGCTATCATATTTCCACTAAAATGATGCTAAAATGCTTAATTTCCTAACTTTCACGAGCCATTGCTAGTGTGTACTACACTCGCTAGGGGTTATTATGTAACCTCATATTTGCCAAACATCACAAAGTGCCACAGCTTGTTTACAAGCGTTCTGACCAGTTGGCAGACAAAATGTCGGATTCTGACGAAAGTTTTGACATTCTCAGGTATATCAAGCCGTACAGATTTGAACCACTAGCGAAAAAGGTAACAGACAGTATTAATTGTGAGAAATTAGCATTATACGTCGACCAAGAACAGCCATCTGTGCCCCAACACCGGCCCCGGTCCACAACAAGAGTTGGATTAATGTGTATTTGTTTGTGTTAGTATACATTTAATTGATAAGTCAACACACTGGGCCTGAATGTGAGTATTTCCTCCTCCTCCTATCGCATAACTTCATTTCAAATAAAGTGGTATTTATCTGTACACGGGAGCCCGGTGGATGGATGGGGCTCTCCCATATGTGGGCTATATTAGTCTATACAGGGATGTGCCGCCCTTGGTGTGTCTATTTAGCCATGTTTTTGTAATTTTCGGCTGGTTGTTGTTGTTTCGGGCCAGGTTTTGACGGCACTAACACGTCGGATATAATCAGTTAATCGTTGGTATTTGATACATGTTTGTTTGCATAATGTATGCGACACAAGACCATTTTTTTAATAAAGACAATATGGAACACGTAGCACCGGTTAAACAAACCCACGTGGAGTGTTTGGGGTCTTTGTTTGGCAAAGATGACGTCACATGTGAGATGCTAGCAAAGCAAGTTTTTAAACCATTGTAACTTTATTTGTAGTGTGTGTGTGTGTGTGTGTCCCATGTCCTGTCAGTGTGTCTCTTGTGTCTTAGTGGTGTGTGTCATGTGTCCTGGAGTTGAATGTCGTGTCGGGAGTATATTAAGACAGGTATTTAACCTATCTCCTTATTTGCTCTTGGTTTGTTGGTCTATAGGTAAATTGAAAATAAAATGCATCTGTGATTGAAATTGATTTAAATATATAACAGTAACATTTTGACTAATTTGAGAAACCTTTTTCCTGTTACCTTTAACCCATTATACAGAGGTTACGAGGTCAGGGCGTTTAAAGTTGTCAGCCTGGGTGGTCTGGGCCTGACCACTGGACATCCATGTTTTTTTGTAGTTTGGGGATTGACCAAGTGGTCTATTGGTTGCGCATGTGGCATTTGAAGGGCCTGTTCAGGCTCACATCTAGTGGCTGTAGTACTGATACGAGACCATCGAGGATCACAGCAAGATCTGTGTCCAATTTTTGATGTTGTCAACTAGATGGCCTCGGAACGAGTCCCACACCATCAGACTGTGCTCGTTTCGCATGCCACCAGACCCACAACTTTTGTAGTCCAATCAGCATTCCATCACTGTCCATCTACCCCTTGGGGTGTATGTAACGTCTTTGGGGACAGTCATTCTTTTAAAGATGACCATAGGCTTTAATTTGGTGCCATCTGACATGACTACCGTAAAAAGTTCATTTCCTGTTGTGCGAACAAGAACAGTGTTTGCACATGTATGATGAACTGTTCTGCTGCCATGTAAATCAAACGTGAGCGGCGTCTCATCCATGTTGCCGATATTTGATAGATCATACCCCTGCTGCCGACGTAGCTGGATGACACGACGTTAGATTTTATCATCCAAGTTTCTGGCTTATTAAGTTAGTACACCAGCCAGATGATGCTTTGAATGAACGATCATGAAAAGTCAGATGAGTCTGAACCCGTATCATTGAGCGTGTTACAATATAACCCCCCCTCTCTCTCTCTTCTTTAGCATCCAGTCACGAAGAGCAGTCTCATCAACAGTATACGGCCAACTTTCTTAGTCTTGGAAAATTCTTGTAATTCGGTAGCACATTTTCGCCAATCTCACACAAGTTTCTCTGTTCTGTTAAACTCTCTGGCCGCTTTGCTGTTGTTGTTAATATCTTGTGCATATTGCATAACTTTAAGATTAAACCGTGCAGCATACGAAGAGCGTTTTCGTTTTTGACCTGGCATGTTGAAATTAGGAAGAACGTTGAACTGATGGTAGAGATATGTGGATGTATAACAGATTTCAGAACTGATTTGACTTGCTTGTCACTTTGGGGTAGAGACCTTGTTGAAATTTGGGGTAGAGACCTATGGCAGTCGCCTATACTGGACAGAGCCGGGGGTACCTTGTCTTGTTATCTTGTTAAAATTTGGGTAGGGATGACGGACCGGTGAAGTTTCGTGTGTATGACCAGAACCGTAGTCATCTTAGTTGGGTGTCCACACACACACACACACACACACACACACACACACACACACACACACACACACACACACACACACACACACACACACACACACACACACACACACACACACACACACACACACACACACACACATATATATATAATGGCATTTTATCAAATATTCATAAAAGAACCAAAATATTAATTTGATTATTTTATTATTTCCTGTTATATTTTTCCTATTCTATTTTTCCGATTACCAAATCTTCTACCCTCAGGCAGGCACAAAGACTGATATAACCCTTTTATGTTGGTTCAACACAGTTAATATAAATGTGCATCTCTGTTTACTTATACATATCAAGACAAGATATTTATTCGGCTAACTAGATGCTGGGAATAATAAACCTATAAACCCATCTAAAGACAAGCTCGCCATCTATGGGTTCAGGTTATAGAATAGACCGTTCCAACTCACATTCGCCATCTAGGGAGAGACAAAGGAACTACGGGGGGGGGAGGGGTAGGGTAGAAAATTATAGTCGGCAAAACTGGGATGATACTTCACGCTGATAGTTCCCAGATGAATTGTACTCGGAAGATCCATAATACTGCATCGGCAAACGATTCAGATTAAATTCATATATGGTTTGTAGTCAGGTTGTGTTCAGATTCCCTACTTTACTTTCTCATCAACCGCGTGAACTAGTTTTTCTCGTTAGTTGCTCAAACACAATCTAAGCGATTTCGTGATTGTTTAAACTTCTTCCCTTTCTGTATTTTTGAGACTTCTGCTATATTTCTGCTCATTAATGGGTATGTATGTATGTCTTAATGTATTAATGGGTTTGTATGTATATCGCCTTTGTGATAGTTGAAACGTGATTTCTTTTCATTGAACGTGCATGGTCCACATTTAGGTTGCAGCTCATAACGATGTCATCACTGAAATCTAGTCCACAATTGTTTTCTAAGTCACTGATTGTGTTCTCATCACTGGCTAAGATCAGATCCAGTACACGTGAGTTCTGCCAATATCTAAATCTGGTAGGTTAACATGCTGATGTAGGTAAGTATCTCTCACTTTATCTAGGATTATTTGGCTGCTGTGACCTGAGCTCTTCTCAGTGGTGTTTTTTTTGTCCAATCAATGTCTGGCTCAATAAAGTCGCCTATGATGAGTGCTTCCGTAAAGTTCCTACTCGTTGCCCACATCAGCACGCTTTGCAGCTTAGAGTTATTCTTAGAAGAAATGGCAGAGCTATGATATACACATTCCAGGATCATTTTCTTGTTAGCTCCATTCTTCGCCTCCAGTTATATACTGTCCGTACACTCTGTACCCAAATCAACTGTGTTGACGGATGTTGTTAAATGATGTTGTTATGTATAATGCAATTCTTTTTCTTACATTTGTGTCTAAAACTTCCAAATTATGCTCAATTTTATCGATCTCGATGTCTAGTCATTAGTTAAGTTTCCGAGTGTCATCTGCAGCTGGATTATCTGCTTCTGCTCCAGATTTGTTTTAGTGTGTTTTGTCGATCCGATCCCGGACACTCATATAGTACCGAATTAATATTTGGTGTCCCCATATACAAATTTCCTGCTTCCCATCTCACCCCCATCTCTAACAACGGTGATTTTAAATCTTTCTCTATGTCTAATGGCGTCTGGTTTGGTGAGATATAGATGTTATTCCACTTGTCTCTGTGTCTTAGTGTTTTTCCACTGTGAGTATTACTCTTCTGAGTCTTCTCCTATCAGGATATCCAAGTGTTAAAAGTATTAAGCGGCATTTTGATGCTGAGTTTTTCCTCTACCATCTAATCGGATTATTTTTTTGTTTTGATTTACATTGACAACAGCAGTACAGGGTTCGAAATTAACGCTCTCCCGTTCGCCCGAGCCGAGCATAAATTTTACTGGACTTGTAAGTTTTCAGTTTGAGTCTTTCTGCGGGTTAGTACAATTATTAAGCTAGAATAAAGTCGATTCTGTTTCAGTTAGCAATCTGCTGGACATACACCCGCGTCTAAATGTTTTCGAACAGCCAACGGGTTGTGCTCGCTGAAGGAAAGTGTGAGACAGTGGGAACAGCGCGCTGTGGCGTCATCATTACCACACGAAATTCCGCCTATAGGAAGGATCTCCGGCCAAGATTTAATTCTCAATGAATTCACTACACTCACTCGTTCGGTTTCTGGCTCGCTTCCGTTTCTGGTTAAGTCATCACTGACGTGAACCGGAGCACGTTCAGCCGTTCAGCTTCTTACGTATTGAGGACTAGGCTGCCATATTTCTTTTCGGGTCACAGTCAAATACGTGACAGTCTAGAATGAACGACCTGGATTTGAAAGTCGAAGCCACTAGATAGCCTACGAAACTCCCCTTTGAACTCAAACCTGAGCAACTCGCTTGTTTGAGGGCATTTATAAATAAACAATCGAAACAGAAATTATCTTATACCTCCAGGAAAATGAGCGGAGAAGTCTGCAAACTGCATAAGTTCATCCCCAAGTGTTTGATCTTGGCCTACTCAGCATTTCATTTCACTCCAGTGATTCCAGCTCGTACAAGAAAATAAAAAGATGAACTCAGAAACAGAACAATTACTGGAAGAAAATGATCAATTCAAAATTTTCAGACATTGGGAGTGGAGCCTCTTTTTGTGGTCCATAATCCAATAGATTAAGGCACACATTTCGTTACGATTGCGTATCTGCACATAATCATCAGATCCAGGCATCTCCTTTCCCTTCTCATAAACATGAAAGCACTGTCGTTTTTCATATACAAATTATTTCATTCAAAACCTTCAACATTGCTACTGCTGTGTTCAGATTAGACATGAATTGGAATTGGAATTGAAGTTTCCTACAAACAAAATTAAATCCTCAAATAAATATTTACCATTTTCACCAAGTTAACACTTACATATGGTGTTACCAATATACTGGAACCACATCCATCCAGAGCTTTGTTTCTTATATATATATATATGTATATATATATATATATATATATTAGATACGTACACCGACAGTGGCACCCCACGTAAGCTTTTAACCAATTACAATGGTCTGGATACCATGGGTTCCGCCCACTACACTGAGACACCACCACATAGCATACCTGTAATCTATGTAGAGATATTGCTATTTAGGAATTTACCCCCGTTCAATGTTTAGAACGGGCAAACAAATCCACAAATTAATTTACCATTTAATTCTTTAATTCAGAAATATTTCTCCCATGACAATTCTACTTGGAATATAAACTACTAGAAGTAGGTATTCCAAGTAGGTACTCGGAGTAGATACTCAGAGTACCTACTCATGGTAAAAAGTATTTGGCAAAAAAGACTCGGTTAAAAACGGAATTGGAATTGATAAATTTGGAATTGGAATTGAATTGGAATTAATAAATTTGATGTGGAATTGACTAAATGGAATTGAGTGGAATTGGAATTGACAAAATGGAATTGACCCCATGTCTGGTTCAGACCAAGTTTTGGATCTTGCAACGCGTGATTTGTAGCATTAACTCTGTCACGAATGTCATGCAAAAAACCCAGCATAGATCCCAGTCTCCAATTTGCACATCCTGTCATGGAGACCATTTGCCCCAGAATGTGCTCTGGACGTCTCATTTTCATGACTTGCTATTTTGGCAAGTGCTTCACAGATTGGGTGATATCCTTGGATCAGTACTTTTATTGCATCGGATCGACAGGACCACAGTGTTGTAGAAACCCTCTTTGGCACAAATATAGGACAGGATTCCAAAGTCTTCAGTGAGTCTGTAAGAGTTTGTTAACTATCTGTCGAAACTGTGAAAAACACATAGATTACCACAGCTGGTTGACAACTGGATGTGAATATCCAGCTCAGGATAGCCAAACTGCATGATGATTTTCAACTGCTTGAAGACCATTGTATTTCCCACTGATTGGTGAGTTGTTATTAAAAGATTGCCCACGACAATTCTAACTGTCAATGTCTGCAAGGAATTTCATCAATCTTTCAAATATTCATCGCGCTTTGTGTCCTTGATTTGGCAAGAACTTCAGAAATCGTACAACTGCTGCATTATGATCCATGTATCTGAAGATTAGAGTTAATTGAACAACATGACCTTCATCAGCTGTGGAATCAAGAGAAACCGAATAAGTGTTTTGGCAGTTTTATGCATGAAATGATTTCATTCAGAACTTGATTGCCCATTCCTTTATCCAGTTCTTCACAGATGGTTGAAGACAGATAGTTTGCATGACCACTACCCCGATTTCCATGATTCTGGATGTGTTGCATGCGGAAATCATCACATTTCGCCAAAATCTCTAGCATTCCCAAGTAGTTTCCATTATGAGGGAATCTCCACGAAAAGCTAGGGCTAGTTCGCATGCCAATTTAAGCACACTTACCAGTCGCTTTAGAAGACTTCGCCAATATTGCTCAATTCGATCCAGTTCTTGTGCAAGTGTAGAATCTATACCCGAGATTTCTTTTCGTGACTTGTTGCTGACAAAACAGCTTGAATGTGATTTAATTGCTCATGGGCACCAAGTCGATCACTAGCGTGTTTCCAGTCGCAGATCATGTGTGAATTGGGATCTTGCAACACTCATTAGCTTGCAAACGAAGCAGTTGATGTTACCATTTGCTGGTGAAAACAAAGCCAAGAACGTATCACAACTTCCTCATTTCGATTACGTCGTTCAAACATAGCTGGTGTACAATTCCGGCAAACTTTTTGTATTACGCGTTTAGCATCCAAAGACTTCGCATCATTGTGTTGGAGATCATCAAGACCTTTCACACACAATGATCAATTAAATCTTTCGGCATACCCTCAGGCCATAAGCTGGTGTCATCAATCTGTGTAATCGTATGACATTCTGGAACAACTTGCTTTGAAGCAATGCCTGTTTTTTCCACATTCTGTTCATTTTCCATCATAGACAGGCCAGAAGAAGACGAGGCTGATGTTTCTACAACAGCAGGTACCTCTGGTTGTACTAAAGGTGAAAACGTTGATGGATGAGTAAGGTATTCAGTCATGTTCTTTCGCTTCTCTTTCGGTACTTTCCTTGGATATTTGTTTCTTTTTGCAGCACCACTTTCTAAATGTCGACGACCTGTCCATTCTGCAAGAAAAAACATTATATTTTATAAATTATGTAACCTGTCTCGGCAGCCTAACTACGTTTGGAGTAACAATTATTGGTGATTGTCTCAATGATATCTCTTGCTGAATGACAAACAATAAACTTTGGCACAATGCCAACAAAACATATTTAATTATTATTGGTACATCCAGACAACGTAGCAAACTTACTTGTTTTTCCCCTAGGCCCATCCTTAATGGTAGCATCACACCATCACACAATGTGCGTGATCTTGGTTACATTTGATAGCGATTATAATTTCAGAAAACATATTTCTCTGGCATGTCGTTCCTGCTTCTATCATATTCGTGACCTTCGCCGTATTCAACGCTATATTTCTCTTTCAGTCGCCAAAACTATTGCTACAGCACTCATTACTAGTAGGCTTGATTACTGCAACTTTCTTTATTATAGCATCGCATCTAAGAATATTCTAAAACTTCAGTATGTTCAAAACTGCTTAGTTAGGGTTGTCACACGGTCTCCTCGGTTTTCTCATTCTGTTCCACTATTCAAATATCCTCATTGTTTCCTTGTTCAATGTTCCATTCCAACACCCAAACCCAGATAGCTCCGTTCATTTTGTTTTCACTTGTTGTCTGTTCCCAGGATTAAAACTTATGCTGGGACTCTTTTTTAGTTGCTGTCTCCACTCTTTGGAATTCATTCCCTGAATATGTTAAGTCATCAAATAGCATAGTTTCTTTGCTTCACCATTTGAAAACTCACCTTTTTAGACTTGCTTATCCCTCCTAAGTTTCAAAAGTTTCCACTCCATCCGACGATTTGTTGATGAATTTTCCATTGCACCTTGGCTATGAGTTTGCCCAACCCCTGTACTAGGTGTGTCACTGAGCTCAGTTCCTTTCGAGGATATTGGTGCAATAGAAGTTTGTAATTATTATAATTATTATTATTATTATTATTATCATCATTATATTATAACTATGAGAGTCAAGCTGATGTTATTACAATATCTCTACTACTGATCAGAAATGATACTCATTTACATTTGATTAAAGCGCTGACTTTAAAGCTTGTTCCTGTTGAGGGCCACTTGGGTTTTCAGCCCATATAAGTTTAAAGGTCACAGGAAAAGGTTTCCTAAATTGGTTAAAAATGTCAGTGTTATTTATTAAAACCAATTTCAGTTAGAGATATATTAAAAAGATTTTCCTAGCAATAAAGTTACAGTTGTTTTAGGTAGAATCTAACATTGAGAGTTATGCCACAGCTTTAATCGAGAATCTTTGGAATGTGACGTCATTTTTGACAAGCATAGACGCCGAACACTGGTCGTGGCCTTGTTTAATCTGTGTTATATGTTCTATATTGTCTTTGTTAAACGTATAAAATGGTGTATTGTGCCGCATATAATTGTGCAAATGGGTCCGCCAGTGGATGGGGTATGCATTCATTCTCCCAAAACAAGACCCGTTTGCGCGATTCGCTGCGAAACATGAACAGAGTGCAATGGAAGCCAACTTGCCACAGCCAGCTCTGCGGGAGACACTTTGACTTTGAGGAACGGATGTTTGTTAATTCGCCGTCTATGGCACGATGATGTGACACGAAGAGTGGCAGGCTCACGCAAGATGCCATTCCAACCATATTCGACAATCTGGGTGATGCTAAGCCAAACGATTAAGAAGTTTGATGGAGACTTTGAATAGAAAACGGGTACGTATGAGCTATAATAGGATAATCTTGGGAGCAAATTATTGGACAGTCACTAGTTCACGCATTCGTGAATATGTAATTTTTTTTAAATTTACTTAGGCCTACTCAAAGTTTCTTATCGCTTTGTATTATAGACACCACTAAACTGTTAAAATAGTAGGTGTTCCACCAAGGCGGCACATTCCTGTATAAGCCACATATCGACACATTTGGGAGGGCCCCATGCATCCACCTGGCTCCCATGTACCGATAAATATCACTTTATTTTAAATGACGTTATGTAATAGGAAGAGGGAAATATTCGCATTCAGGCCCAGTGTGCTGCCTTATCAATTAAGTTTATACAAACACAAACAAATATACATCAACCCAACTCTTGTTGTGGACGGGGGGCAGGGTGTCGGCGACACCGGTGGCTACTCTAGGTTCACGTCTACAATTGCTGCAGCTAATTCCTCACAATGAATACTGTCTGTGACCCTTTTTCGCGAGTGGTTCAAAGTTGTAAGGCTTGATATCCCTGAGAATCTCAAACCTTTCGTCGGAATCTAACACCCGGTCTGTCAACTGGTCAAACCGCTTGTAAACAAAGCTGTGGCACTTTGTGATGTTTGTCAAAGATGACGTCACACGATAATCCCGAGCGAGTGTAGTACACATTAGCAATGGATCATGAAAGTTCGGAAATTAAGAATTTAAGGAATATTTTAATGTAAATATGATAGCTGTTGGTTAGAATTGTTTTGATTGTGGTAGTGCATCTGATAGGGAATAAAATAATTGTTTGTAACGTTATATTTACATCGAAATGTGAAATTTCTTTTCCCGTCACCTTTAATGTGTTAACATCATAGTCCCAACCAAAGTCATATTTACCGCTGTTTAAGACTTTTGTCAGATTTTTTTTGCGAATACACAAACAAACAAACACACGCACAAACACGCATTCGATTTTATTTATATAGAAGTCCGTATAAGTCGAGTTAAAATCAAAATATGTCATAATCATTGGTATTTGATCATTACTGATAAAAGTAATAATTAATCAAATAGGTGGGCCTCATTCAATCATTTTTATTCAAGATTGGCCGTTATCCATGATATTTTTTTTTTTGGGGGGGGATTGAATGTCTATTAAGTGTGTATGTTAAATATGTATGTCGTAGCCTGTCTGATAATGTATACAGATGGATAAAAGTTGCAGATCGACCGAGTAGTACACGCTGTGCTCTTAATCCGACTCAAAGCTTATAACCCGTAATTGAGCCAATTAATTAATGTCACGCTCTTTCATCGGAATGGTCTACTGGCCAACAGAATCCTGCTACAAGTCATCAGAGGTCACGATAAATGACCTTTCTGGAGCCGATGTGTCGTTGAAGCTTTTTCGACACAGACTCACTCAATACATCACTCACTCACTCACTCACTCACGAATAAAGCAAAAACGCACACATACACGGAATGCATTTACTGACATATAGCACCGTATATAGACAATGTTAGTTCAATTATGCTGTCATCACTACATAATACGGACGTTTGTATATTCATGGGTTTTAGCGTGAATACAAAATTAATATATATATATATATATATATATATATATATATATATAAAATAAAGCCCCTTATGTTGAATTGTTCATTTCTTTTTCTGAATAATGAAATTCTCCAGGAGGTACCAGTTTTTAACAAAATTTTCGATATCTTTTGCATTGCAGTTAGAACCTTGTTTAAATACAATTTTATAGGACACACTTTTATGAGATAAGCTTCTTCTCGATACATAGCTAAATATGATATATATATATATATATATATATATATATATATATATATATATATATATATATATATGCTCTCAGATATATACACCTAAGATATCTGGAGATTAAATAGTCTGAAATATGTAATATGAACGATGGATTTTGTTTATACTATTTTTAGGACAGATCAGGTTACATCAAGTCATGGATTTAAAAAATATAATATTCTCGATATACATAATTACATAATGTACATAATTTGTGTTTTTACACACACACTTGCGCGAGCACACACGCGCACGCACACATACGTAGAGAGAAAGAGAGGGAGAGAGAGGGTTTCTCCATTCAAAACGAAGGTTATCTGGTCAGGAATGATTTCACTGATAACCTAGTCCGTAGCCACTTGATGATGGACGAAGATAACCATCGTGATGATAAACGATACGGATGATTGGACCCGGTGCGCTATCGTGGACAGACTTCCAGCTTTTGGTTCTTTCAGAGAGAAACTGCTATATATAGCTCTCCCGAACAGAGGCTGAGGCTCTCTAAAGTTATCCACTAAATGAATAGTCGTATTACCAGCCGCTCCCTCGTAGACTGTACGAAATTTGTCAATCTGTAAACAAAAATTTACTTTATTCCTTAGTTTAGCTCAGCAACCTACATGCACCGTTATCATCTCATCCTTTTGTCTTTTACGGAAGTCGATCCTAATATTAAGACACCTCATTCTTCTACAGTAAAAATGCTACATTTACGATTCTATTGCATCTCAACTCTCTTTACTTTAACTCTACCTGAGCTTGAGATATGATGACGGGATTTTTATGCACGGTCCACACAACAGTCTCCGAGCATGGCGGAGTTGTCAAGCTCCCTGTATACCGGAAGTACTTCTCCGGTTCTTCGGGAAGGAGATCAGCCAATCGAAATGTAGCAATTTCTATGTTTTGTTCTTAACGAATAAATAAACAAACAAACAAATAAAGACAACAGAATACATCTATCTGTGAGTTTAGGTTGTCACGCTTAGACTAGATTATTCTATTCTATTCTAAACAATGTGGTATAAGTTTCTATAATAAAAAAACGACACGAGTATTGATAACAGTTACTTACCTTTATGTGTAACCATGGCTAGTTTCTGGACAATATTATTCAAAGCAGCATTACTCTTCCCGCCAATCTGTAACAACGATGTTTATTAAGATGAATATATATATATATATATATATATATATATATATATATATATATATATATACTGCACGTAATAATATTGACAAAGTCGTTAGTCAAACATAACATAAGTAAGTAGTAGTAGTAGTAGCAGTAGTACGATGTTCGCTCGATTTAGTTATAATATATATACTAACCTCAAACATAACTCCAACAACAGCAACCCCATTTTTGCAGAGCTTCTGATATATCTTTATACTTGAATTATAATGAACCAAATGCATCTGGTAAAATCAAATTATATATATATATATATATATATATATATATATATATATATATATATATGGGGATGTACATGTAGGTTGGAAAATATATATATATATATATATATATATATATATATATGTGTGTGTGTGTGTATGTGTGCGTGTATGCGTATGTTTAGATGTATGTGTACTGTGTATCGTTTAGTTTAGGTATAGAGAAGTGTTGCTATAAGTGCTACTTGTATTTATAAAATGATCCGTTTAACGACAGTAAAGTAAAAGTCCATACCTCAAGTGGATATTGACGACCATTAATCAGATGTTCGGATCCTTTGTTGTTATTAGATCCCCAGTGGAAGTGGAACTGCTGAAGTTTGTATTGAGCCGGAAGATTACCGCCGGATATCATATAGTTACCGTTAATGATTTCAACTTCAACTGTGACGGAAACCAAATGGAATGCATTGATCTAGCAACATCTTTTTGTTATTGTTAAAACGGTTATAAGTTCCAAGACAACCAGGGAAGGTTTAAATAGATGAACAAAACTATTTAGTACAAGTACAAAAATGTTAAGTTTTACAAAACCCAGGTAACCATTTGAACAATACAGATAAGTACAACCATTTGAACAATACAGGTAAGTACAACCATTTGAACAATACAGGTAAGTACAACCTATTGAACAATAGAGGTAAGTACAACCTATTGAACAATAGAGGTAAGTACAACCTATTGAACAATAGAGGTAAGTACAACCTATTGAACAATAGAGGTAAGTACAACTATTTGAATAAAACAGGTAAGTACAGTTAAAATTAAATGAAATTTATTAAAAAAACGCAGTCATGAGAAATTAATAAATCAGATAATGAAAAACTTGTTATGTCGCCAATATAGCTGGTGATAACGTTACCCACTCATCAACCATTAAAGACAATCGGATGAGTTGATATTGTCGTCTTACCTGAATGACCAGTATTGTGTAGCTTGAAATTATTTCCTTTGTCAGACTTGTAACCTTGGAACTGTATTGGTCCATACGAGGAATCGAACACCGCCTCTGATAGAGGTATATCAATTGGAGATTGTTTTTGGCCTCCACATTTGTCATATTGTAGTAGCCAGTAATTCGGTGCCTTCTTCTCGTCGTAACCCCAATGCCTTTCTATAAATTAACAGAGAGAAAATAATAACTTTTAATAGAATGATTATTTTCCTTTTAATATATATTACAATCACCCAAAAAAAAACACCCTCCCTCATAACAATGAGTACATTATATTTTTTCTTTCGCGTTCTTTTAATTTCCAAAATATTTTCGTTGACTTATATTAGCTAGCCGAGACAACGGACAACGTCTAGGTAGATGCATCTTGTTTCATCTTCAAACGGCATCGTGTAAGAACAAAAAGATAAATGATATTTAAAATATAGAGATGTGAATAAAAATAAAATAGTAACATACAGTATATATTTAGGTATTGAAAAAAGTTACAGATTGACGTCACAAGTCATATATATATATATATATATATATATATATATATATATATATATATATATATATATATATATACAAAACTGGTTTCTTCCTTTCTAATTACAGATTTATATCATAGTATATAATTAGTGATAAGAAGAAACGAAACAATGTAGATGTTTTAAATGCGGTCATTTCCTAAACAGGATGACATTTCAGTGTATATTTAATCAACATAATCTTGCATAACCACAAAATCCACGAATATTATACCAGGGCTAAATATAACAATATTTAAAATTTTAAATACATTAATGCCAAAAATAAGGCTTTTATTAGTTATTAATAAACTCTTCTGTTAATTAAATTAATATGTATAAATTATTACAGAAGAGACAGAGTTATTTTAAAGCAATCTACCAGATTCTTCTCCTTGTTTATGTTCCTCATCTTCTCCAGTTGCTTCTTCTTCTTTGCCTTCTTCTTGATAGATTAAAATAAAATAAATAGGAACGTATAGTAAAATAAGATAAAGAGATGATTTAAAGTAATATATAAAATTCTTCTTCATCGTGTTCTTTACTATCCAGATTACCTTTAGGTTCCATCCCTTTGTCTTCTTCCCCGGTATTTATCATCATCTCAAAGTTGCTGTATATAGTTCTACCAAACAAAGGCTGAGTTGGTCTGAAGTTATCTATCAAGTGTTCAGTTCTACTGTCCTTACCAACGTACATTCCTCTAAATTCATTGAGCTAAATTAGAGATGTATAAAAATAGTTGTATCTTTGTTTAAATACGATGGACATCCCAATAATTCATCATCCTGTATATCGTAATGATCATTAAAAACACAATAAGTAAGAAGTTATGAATATAGTTTATGTATTAATTTCATAACCTGCTTCTACGAAGACTATACCTGAGCTTGAGAGATCTTTACGGTATCTTTAAGTACAGTCCACACGACAGTTTCTGAACAATGTGGAGTTGTCAAACTACCATCATAACGGTAATACTTGTTGGTGTCCATAGGCAAGATATCACTCAGGGGGAAGGCGTTTAATTGAATCCCTTGTTCTTAATTTAAAGTGAAAAATATATGTTTCTTAGTTCGGAGCATGTAAGTATATTTTTCTACACATTGCATAATGTAGTAGACTTTATGAAGAATAAACATACCTTTGTATTTAATCGTCGTCAACTTCTGGACAATGTTGTTTAATGCACTCTGTGGTTCTGTTCCAACCTACGAGTAAAGTTTTAGATACATGTACTAGTTAAATTATAAGTTAATAATCTAGAATTCTCTTTTCTTTAGTTTTATATATATATATATATATATATATATATATATATATATATATATATATATATAAAAATATTCATTTCTCTCTCTCTCTCTCTCTCTCTCTCTCTCTTTTTGTATAAATATGTGTGTGTATGTTGGTGTGCGTGTGCGTGCGTGTGTGTTTGTGTATTGGTGTGTGTGTTTAGGTGTGTTTGTGTGTGTATGTTGGTGTGTGTGTGTGTGTGTGTTGGTGTGTGTATGCGTGTATAGGTGTGTTTGTATGCGTGTGTGGTTAAGTGAACGATTGCTAAAGATCAGTTCGCTTTCGTAACACACGTCTTTCATAATCCATAATATGATAAACTGACCTCAAAAATAACATGATAAACTGACCTCAAAAATAACATGATAAACTGACCTAAAAAATAACATGATAAACTGACCTCAAATATAACATGATAAACAAACCACAAATATAACATGATAAACTGACCTAAAAAATAACATGATAAACTGACCTCAAAAATAACATGATAAACAAACCTCAAATATAACATGATAAACAAACCACAAATATAACATGATAAACTGACCTAAAAAATAACATGATAAACTGACCTCAAAAATAACATGATAAACTGACCTCAAAAATAACATGATAAACTGACCTCAAAAATAACATGATAAACTGACCTCAAAAATAACATGATAAACTCACCTCAAAAATAACATGATAAACTAACCTCAAATATAACATGATAAACTAACCTCAAATATAACTTGATAAACTAACCTCAAACCTAACATGATAAACTAACCTGAAATATAACTTGATAAACTAACCTGAAATATAACATGACAAACTAACCTCAAATATAACATGATAAACTAACCACAAATATAACATGATAAACTAACCTTAAACATACCATGATAAACTAACCTCAAACATAATATGATAAGCTAACCTTAAACATAACATGATAAACTAACCTTAAACATAACGTGATAAACTAACCTCAAACATAGTATGATAAACTCACCTTAAACATAACATAATAAACTAGCCTCAAACATAACATAATAAACTAACCTCAAACATAACATGATAAACTAACCTCGAACATAACATGATGAACTAACCTCAAACATAACTCCAATAACAGCGATGCCATCCGGGTATTTGACAGCTTCTGATATGTCTTTATATTTGACGTCATAATGGACTAAATGCATCTGGAACAATTAAAAATAACAAACTTGAGACAAACTATTCGTCCATGGCTTTCTCTTATCAGTCATCCTTAAAGCATTATGTATCAGGATATACAGCCATCTAACAATATCAATTTCCCATTATTTATACAAATATATATATTTTCTATTATCTTGAATGCGACGAAATCCATACCTCAAGTGGATATTGACGACCATTAATCAGATGTTCGGATCCTTTGCTGTTATTAGATCCCCAGTGGAAGTGGAACTGCTGAAGTTTGTATTGAGCCGGAAGTTTACCACCGGATATCATATAGCTACCGTTAATGATTTCAATTTCAACTGTGACGGAGATAAAACGAAATTATTTTGTATAAATTACGTAAACAAAATAACAACATCGAGTAAATAACAGAAACAAAGTGGCGAACTATATATATATATATATATATATATATATATATATATATATATATATATATATATATATATATACAAACACACACAACACATATTTAGCTGTGTTGCATCTGGAATACTAAAAATTATTTCGATTTACTGTTATTATGGAAAACAATAATGAACATACCACCATCACCAACAACAAACACAACAACAAACACAACAATAATAACAATAACAGTGACAATAAAAAAGTCAACAATAAACAAGAATATTAAGAGAAGAAGAAGAAGATGGTAAATAAGTGGTAGCGGAAGATAAGACAAGAAGAACAGGTGTTACAAAAATAATAAAAATATCGTTTTAGGTTTAAAAAAAGAAATTTCAATTATGTCTTTTCTAAATATAATTTTATCAATCCCAGAACCGTTTCTATGAGGATTTCCTGTTGTCTTTAATCTATAATAAACACGTACATGCATACGTTTCCCTTATACCATCTGGACGGTGAGTACACTATCTCCGCTAATTTCCACCAGGTGTCGCTTATATTTGAGCAAATTAGCCAGCAAGGGAAAATTAGCGTCACTTTGACAGATTATAACCGAGGACCTTCTAGTTTCTAGCACACCACGTTTATCTCTGAGTCATTGCGATTCAACATGAGTCAGAACGTTGAAGCTAATAATATTGACGCTAAAGATCAGTCTAACACTTCTACGAGTGAGTCATCGAGTTTGCTTTTTAAACTCGACGCCGGTCATATCCGGGATATGTGGCCGAGGGACGTCTCGAAATGTTCCACGAACATCGGTTCCTTGATTCGATTCGAACCCAGACTGGCAAGTTTGTATCACAGTACTTTAACCATTGCATTATCGGGGCACAAATAGAGTTTCTATGAATATTTCCATTGCTAAAGGTATCCGTAAAATTATCTTCGACTTAACGAAGCCTCATTTCAAATACTAGACAGAAACGAACACAACATTGACATCAGCATTTATTAATGATTCATGATGTAACCTATGGGTAGTAGACTAACATGAGTCTGTTAATTAGACGATGTTTACCAGTGGAGAGTAGCTAACATTCTAGGACATAGAATGGCCTAATTTGTGTTTGTGTATTGTTAAATCAAAAGAACATTCACCCAACCCTCGTACTGCTGTTTAGTAAAGTTTTTCCTGTTTTTTTCCCTCTTAAACTTATTGACACTTGACAATTTTGGAAACTATGTCCGCCCATGTTTATCCATATATTTATATACTATTAGTGCCTTTACTAATGCTATCAATAATTTAATAATAATAATATTAAATAAATATTTAATAGTCATCATCATCATCATCATCATCACCGAAATCATCATCATCATCATCATCATTATCACATTACTACGACCAAAACAACACCGGTAACAACATTACTAGCAGTAGTTGCAGCAGCAGCAACAACAGAACCAGCGACAACGAGAAAACAACAACAACAACAACAACAACAACAACAACAACAACAACAAAATTAGTTCAATTTCCTCAAAATAAAATATCTAGCAATAGTTTGTTGAAACTACTCTGATCAAGATACCTGAATGTCCATTATTATATAGATCGAATGTGGCTTCCATATTTGAATCATATCCTTCAAATTCTAGCGGTTCGAAAGAGGAATCAAAGACTGTTTCAGATTGCGGTAGATCGATTGGTGATTGTCTTTGGCCGGCACAGTCTTCGTATTTTGTGGGCCAGAAGCTTGGTGCTGCTTTATTTGTATATCCCCACTGCCATTCTGTTGGTGTTAAAATACGACACATCTTAGTACAGCATACATACGCACACATGCACACTCACACACATTCACACGCATACATGAACGCACGCACGCGCGCATGCGCGCGCGAACACACAACATTTTGAAAATATAGATTTTACCGTTTGTGCAATGATTTTCAACTTATCCACACATTAGTCCACATTGATCAACATATATCTAACTATATTCGAACGTGGTCATTTCTAATATGGATTTTACTTCGAAAATGTTTATTATTAGTAAATATATTAGACACTGCATTCAAGAATAAAAATACGATGGCTTAATTAATAAGTTCACAAAATCGTAATATAGCTTAAGTCATTACTAAAATTATTCTCACTATTAAAAGTTCAATATGAGTGCCTCTGAAAAATAAATAATAACAAAATAAAGTCAACCAAGAGTGTACTCAGTTAATGTTTACATTAATAATTTGAACAAATATCGTAGATTTGGCAGTATTCGCAAATTCGTACGCCGACTGTCAACTTTAAACCAATTCGTAGGTACTAAAATTCGCGTTTAGAGCAAATCAGAAATAAGCATTTTAACGATAATTATATTATAACTGTTTTATCAGTTCCTGTTTATGCTAGAGGTAAAATTATGGGATATAGTTATCCCAACAGAAGGGTGTTTTAGACCAGTTATCGGGTGGTTGAACCCAGGTCTTCTTTGAGGGTACCTTCAAACTTCTACCAAATTATGTAAACTCTTGTTTGTCTTCCATCCATATATAGAACTCAACCCAATTTTAACGAGCTCATGGACATTTTTCTGCTACGTCAGTGACAGTGTAACAATGCAACGGATTTTACAAGATATGCATTGACTTGAAATGATTACTTATTTGTCGTAATCCCACTGTCTTGGACACATTTGGACAAGTATAATAAAACTACATCAAACTAGAATTATAGATCTTTAAGTGTGATTATATAATATATTTAGGTTCTGACAGCGGCAATTGTTCAATGACTGTTCTAAACTATGATTGCTTATTATATACTCGGTATATATATATATAAGCGTTTATTGCATAACAGAAAAATCCGTGAATATTATACCAAGGCGAAATATAAAATATTTAAAATTTTAAATACATATTAATAAAAAGAAGACAGAGTTATTTTAAAGCAATCTACCAGATTCTTCTTGTTTATGTTCCTCATCTTCTCCAGTTGCTTCTTCTTCTTTGCCTTCTTCTTGATAGATTATAATCAAATAAATAGGAACGTATAATAAAATAAGATAAAGAGATGATTTAAAGTAATATATACAATTCTTCTTCATCGTGTTCTTTACTATCCAGATTACCTTTAGGTTCCATCCCTTTGTCTTCTTCCCCGGTATTTATCATCATCTCAAAGTTGCTGTATATAGTTCTACCAAACAAAGGCTGAGTTGGTCTGAAGTTATCTATCAAGTGTTCAGTTCTATTGTCCTTGCCAACGTACATTCCTCTAAATTCATTGAGCTAAATTAAGGAAAATAGTCGCAGTAAATCTTCTGTGTTTAAAATAACACTCATATTAAACATCAAACTAATAGTGAATTATGACCAATATCTTTATTTAGCAGCTTAACATATAAAAAAGTTTAATTCAAACACATTTGAATCATACCTGAGCTTGTGAGATTTTTACGGTATCTTTAAGTACAGTCCACACGACAATTTCTGAACAATATGGAGTTGTCAAACTACCATCATAACGGTAATACTTGTTGGTGTCCATAGGCAAGATATCACTCAGGGGGAAGGCGTTTAATTCAATCCTTTGTTCTTAATTTGAGCGAGAAAATTGGGTTCGTTATTTCGAGCTATTTGTATGAGTTATTAGAGATTTGTTTTATTCTAGTAGATATTTGAAAGAATAAATGAAATTTCTTCAACTGAACTGAAACATGAAAACATCGTCAAAGCATACGATGAGTATTTACACTTACCTTTGTATTTAACCACTGACAAATTCTGGACAATCTTGTTCATTGCTGTTTGCGATTCTGTCCCAATCTATAGCAGAAAATAACTTTAAAATATATTAGTCTATAAACTGATACTTCACAACAATCAGTCTATTAGCCAGTTTAATCAGATATTTTCCTTGTTGCGTTTTTAATGTTGTTGTTGTTGTTATTGCTGCAAATGTCGATGTCTGCTGCTCTTTCAGGGGGGATAGCGGTTAGCGATGTCGGCACCTTTTCCTTGATAATTATCATTCGGGATCAGATTAAATCAAATAATGGGGACTGACCTCAAAAAGAACTCCAACAACAGCAATGCCATCCGGGTGTTGTACAGCTTCTGATAAGTCTTCATATTTTGAGTCATAATGGACCAAATGCATCTGGAGCGATATAGAGTGAAGTTCAGCCAAATCATTCGTCCCTCATCGTTAAAAGCGTTTAAAAGCAACGTTTGAAATCGTTTAAAAGCAATCATCGTTTAAAAGCAACATCTATCATCATGTGAGTTTTTTAACAGTATAATATAACTAGTATCATATTACATATATGTTTTATATAGAATACCTAAGATGTCTACCGGCTCTGGTTACATTTTTTTTAAATTGTTTATGTATTATTATTAGCTGGGCTTCAATTTGATTGGTTAGCGTGTTTGAAAATTCAATTGAGGAATAACTTAAACTTCGCTATAAAAAGAAAATGTTATTTCGCATCAAAACAATTTAATGTTTCGATCCTGTTTTCAGAGCCCCGGCAAGTGATTAGCAACCAAAGAACAGTCTGAATCTTGGAAAACATAGCAAAAGGGAACTCTTTTTCTCGCACAAACGGTAACTTTGACCGCAGTATAATCAGACCCTTTATCGTTGTTATTCAATCAAATCGAACGTTATGATACTTTGCATCAATACTTAGATACATCTAAATATGCTACTTATACTCGGAATACAATCACATATCAAATTATACAGATTTGTAGAAGATTGACCATCCTCTAGCCATCCTGTATTAGGGACTCTGTTTTCTGGATTAAAATAAAGGCGACACAGCGTACCCGTAACAGAGTCTCTGTATTAATGCCTTATTGACACGATGTGTTTACTGGATGTTTTAAAATTGTGTTGATTCATTGTTTTTGATAGTAATTTTTTACGTGAACCAAAAGTATGTCTTTGTTTGTATTCATCATTTATGGTTGCGTGGAAATGAATATGGATGGTGGATAGTTAACATGGATCAATCGTAGATGTCGTGTGATTGTGACCGTTTAGCTGTGATCTCTGTGGACATCCAGGCATCACGTTATCGAACCCCCTCTGTTTACTCGTTTAAACTGATTATGGTTTTCTAAAAGAGTAAGTAGGTGGCTTCTTTCGTTGAAATATTTCGAAGAGTGATGATAATGATTATGTTTGATGTTTTACGGCCACTTTTGTGTACATGGTAGGCTAAATGGGCCGATCCACTTCCAAAGATAATGAAGTGAAGTCAAAGATTAAACACCCTTCAGATGTGCCCACGCCCGATTCGAACTCAGATGATAGTGATGTGTGTGGTCCAATGCCCTAACACTTAGATAACGGAGGCCCCCGACTAGTTACAAGTCAATACGTCCCTAATAACCGTTATGGACTTAACAGTAATCTGACAATGAACTTGAATACTGTAATTAGTAATAAAACTCAATCTGGTACTGACTATGCTACTAGTATATACTCTTTGGCCTCATGGGTAGAGCGTTAGACTATTTACCTATGGCTATGGTCATTCTGTGCGGGAGGTCTCAGGTTCGCGCCTCAGCCCTGGCACTATAGTAGGATCTATAGTGGCACTATAGTTTTTCATCCAACCAGGCAACTGGCAAGGTTTTTTCCACCTAATATGCCATATATTCTAAATTCTAAATTTATTGAGAATTAGTCTCCATGTAGAAGCTATAAATTACAGACTATATGCATCTTCCTCTTTTGAGGTTGCCAGCCACGTTAAAAACTACCATTTCGGCCATTATATATATATATATATATATATATATATATATATATATATGTATATAATATTATATATTAATTATACATTTATAATTAAGTGGTTTCGCAACAATACACATTCTCTTGAACTAAGCATTTTCTCACAGTAACCTCAACGAGAAACTAAATTAAATATAGTCGATAAGAATCTAGGTATGTATGAGCGAGTATAATCAGGACACAATCTAATGGGGGTACTATCTAATAAACAGCTGTATTTAGTTTTAAAACCCAATCAAAGTAGTTGATTGAATTACTTAGCTAGCATTTCCGGCTGCATATTTATATTCGCCGAGGTTAATTTTAGTTGTGACCACATGGCCACTAAACCGCGAATATTAATATCGCGTTAAAGCTCCTATGTCTACAATATCATTATAAATGTGGTTAAGTCCATACCTCAAGTGGATATTGACGACCATTAATAAGATGTTCGGATCCTTTGTTGTTATTAGATCCCCAGTGGAAGTGGAACTGCTGAAGTTTGTATCGAGCCGGAAGTTTACCGCCGGATATCATATAGCTACCGTTAATGATTTCAATTTCAACTGTGCGGAGATAAAACGAAACTTTAGGTCTTTCAATGTGTTTCTGTTCTTGTTGCTATTAGAACTGTCAAGGTTGCTAAAAATAACATAGATAATAACATTAATAATTTCTATACTGATTCAACTACTATGCTACTACTACTACCACTACTTCTACTACCACTACTACTACTACTAATAATAATGATAATACCAGCGCCTACAAAAACTTACCAGAATGGCCATTATTAAATAGGTTGAATGTGGCTTCCATATTTGAATCATATCCTTCAAATTCTATCGGTTCGAAAGAGGAATCAAAGACTGTTTCAGATTGCGGTATATCGATTGGTGACTGTCTTTGGCCAGCACAGTCTTCGTATTTTGTGGGCCAGAAGCTTGGTGCTGCTTTATTTGTATATCCCCACTGCCATTCTTCCGGTTCTAAAACACGACATCACTTACTACTTCAAATGTACACAACGACATAACCTGTTCTAACAAATGTTAACAGAAGTCATCTATTTTGATATATATATATATATATATATATATATATATATATATATATATATATTGCTCATATCTTCGTGGAATAGAAATATCCCGATTTCAACTTGGGCACATATGTTTCGGTTTAAAGGCTGGACCATGACGTAATATGTCAATCATTGGTCGACGAAGGTTGATTTAAACAGATAGTCCAATAAGATGACTGCTAATCAGTTAAATACATATACAGCGCTCAGTTCTAATTTTTCCTATTTAGTTTAATATATTCGCAACTTCACTTGCTAGATACCTGTCAGAAATAACTGTCAGATAGGCGTCAGGTTTCGTGATGAAATTAATCTCAGACTTTTTATGAGTACCAAAGTCATCCATTACAAGTGCCAGATTACCACGAATTTCTTGAAAAGGGATAATATTTATAATTTATTTAATACAAATCTCAAAGACTAAGTAACCGTATTATAATTCATTTTACAGTTAAACAATCAGTTGTGAGATGTTGTTATAAACAATCAATTGTCAGAGCTACGACGTAAGATGTTGTTATAAACAATCAGTTGTCAGAGTTACGACGTGAGATGTTGTTATAAACAATCAGTTGTCAGAGTTACGACGTAAGATGTTGTTATAAACAATTAGTTGTCAGAGTTACGACGTGAGATGTTGTTATAAACAATCAATTTCTACCTAAATTTGTTTAAAAAATTTTTGCAACTTCACGTTTTAGATACCTGTTTTAAAAATTTAAATGTCAGATTTCGACGCAGATTTGTGATAAATTAATTTAGTTGTTTTTGAGTACCAGATGTTGTCCATAAACAAAGTTTCCAGAGCTACCACGAATTTCTTAAAAACAATATTTAATAATTTATTTAAACAAATTTTCAAAGCTAAGAAACCCATTATATTTTTTAATTTAAAAAATCAGTTGTCAGAGCTACGACGCGAGATGTTGTTATAAACAATCAGTTGTCAGAGCTACGACGCGAGATGTTGTTTTAAACAATCAGTTGTCAGAGCTACGACGCGAGATGTTTTTATAAACAATCAGTTGTCAGAGCTACGACGCGAGATGTTGTTATAAACAATCAGTTGTCAGAGCTACGACGCGAGATGTTGTTATAAACAATCAGTTGTCAGAGCTACGACGCGAGATGTTGTTATAAACAATCAGTTGTCAGAGCTACGACGCGAGATGTTGTTATAAACAATCAATCGGTGTTGAGAATATATTAACATTATTGTAAGTGCTGAGAGGGGGGGGGCGGCGCTAAATTGTACGATTGTGCAAGGAGCAATAGAAAAGTATAAACAAATAGTCATGTATAGATATAGAAGAAACAAAATGGCAATATAATTTTTCTTACATTTCAGTCGATTCAGTCAAGTACACGTGCATTTCGTGTCCTGACATGACTGATCTCTGACCTGTTTCCAGATAAAGGTGGGGGGCGTCTTTTCATAGCAAGTAAGTAAGTCAATGTATATAAACTGATTAGTGTTTTAGTTTTCACTTATGGACATACAAAATGTACACCTTGACATTTATACTAGATATTATTTTAAGTGTAATGGGTCCAATATATATATATATATATATATATATCTCTATATCTCCCCCCTTCCAATGCGAAACTAAAATTCTCTTTTTTCACCCAACCCATTACAAAATATTGTCATTAGCGCAGTAAGTTAAACTGTCCAAAATGCTTTGTTGGGGGGGGGGGGAAGTCTCGTTTGTTGTTTTGTTTGACAAATGAGAAACTTCAACACTTAAACGGTGGACACAATTAATTAAATATAATGTAATATAAGAGAAGTTCGCCATACAGATCGTGAGACCACCCGAAAGTTGACGGAGCGGAAGGGGGTAAGGATTCGCCAGATGGCGCTGCTATGTAACTAGTTTATAAATGATACAATATCGACGGCGAATGTAGATTAGATTTTTTAATTGGATTTCCCTCTAAAGAATAGCATACATAGGATGACTAGTTTATTTACACGTTCTATGCTCTCGTGGTGGGTGGCAAAACGTGACATTAACCGGATTAATTAATTAACTGATATTAGAGAAAATACTTTTCAATGAGTAGCTACACTGCGAAACGTTCTGAACTAATTGTATCCTGTAGACAAATCAGATTTTCTCTCCCTGTAAACAACACATATTCGTGTTCATTAAATTTTGCGATTTTAAACATTTTAATATATGTGACTCTTAATTATAATTCCAGAGGAATAGATATCAAAACATATTCCCTTTTCAGCCAAATATTCGTATGCTTTACTTGGTCTAAGAGTTCCACGTTGATCCTATTTCTGGATTCTAATCTGAGAGCAGAACTTCTAATTTATGATAACGGCGAAATTTTTACGGGGGGGGGGGGCAGGGCGGGATCAATGATAATTGATAATAAGTGATAAACTGTGCGCAAAATATTTAGTTTCGTCTAAATACCACTTTATGAATTAATTCCAATACATTTAATTTATATCTCACATGACCATCTTCGACAGAAGGGTAATACTTCAGAAAGAGAAGCAGCTGTAATCTGGCAACGACAATGACATTTAAATTGCGATATCCGTTTCCATTTGTTACCTGATTCTAGGGTTTATAACTTCTGCTAGAAGTATCAGTGTTTTATCTATTACTAATATCGCAAACATTAAGCTTCTACATACCATCACACCCAGTGTTCGTCGCCATTTTCGAGGCGTAAACTGGGACTAGAGATAGCACCATGGTGCTAGTTAGTCTATACAACTAGATTAACATAATATATTAATAGGCAAGCAAATAGTTATTAGGCAAAACTGTAGAAGCGTGATTTACACATAATTACATGACTACGTGAGCTCAGGAAGAACAGAGGAGAATATGTGCTAGTATGGCTGCTAGTATATGTGCAAGTATATGTGCTATGACAAATATGTGTTAGGATGATGATTACCTGTAATTAGTTCAGTGCAGTGCCACTTTGCTGTGTGTTTGGTTATTGATACTACTGTTATCATCTGGCGTAATAAAAGTTAAAATTAACGCGCCCTCTTCATCTCCCCCCTGCGCTCCCCTCAATGGCAGATCAGCCTCTTAAATAAGATTCAGCGGGGAAAAAAATAGCATTTCAACGTCATCATGTTCCCAGCTTTTATTATATTTTGAAGAAGAAGATGATATCTATCATCACAAAAGTAACAACCACAACAACAACAACGACAACGATAACAACAACGATAACAACAACAATAACAACGTCTAGGATACCCGGAGCGAGGAAAATACTTTTTGGAACTGTTCTCGATTAAAAAGGAACAACCATGTTTAGAATGTAGTTGCTGTCTGGATCAGGATTTGGGAAATAATGTCTAAAATAGGTCGGAACAATAGAATAATTGTTATTGTTTTGGCAAATATGAAAATTATTAAATTCAGAGTGCACGGCAAATATATTGTGTTGTTGTATTTCGAGATGTCTCTACTTCGGTAACGATGCGAGTGGAATACAAAAAAGAGATTTATTATAGGTTCTGGACTTTTATCTGGATCAGCGAAATTGGGATTAACTAAGTCACTTTATTATAGCATTTCGTTAGCAGTTCTTATGTATTCTGAGCTAAAGTTATATTGAGCCCGAGATAACTGAGGCCAATAATACAAATTCTTTTGAGGGGGGATTATTTACGTTTATTTGGAATTACAGGAGTATTTCTTGCATATTTATCGTATATATTTGATGAGCCGGAACAGGTGCTAAAATGTTTTAGAATGAAGTTAAGAGAAAAGAGGAGCGCGCAGGCCCCCGACCCCCACACGGAGTTTATCCCTGAAAGCATAACTAGGACGAGGATTTCGGCAAAAAGTCGTCTGTGTTTGTGGTGGCATATAAATCTGCAAAAAAGTATACGACATCTAAGCTGTTATAAATAAAAGTATCGAATTTATTTCGATATATTGGGTATCGAATTTAGTGTCAAAGGCGTGTATTTCAATAGATATAGCTCTAAATATTACATAAAGCTAAAAGTTTGATTTACAGAAATATGTCACAAATTTATGTTTAAGTTTGTGTATATAATGCTGCTGATGATAATTATATTGAAAACCTCTTTATATTATCAGCACAGGCTGATCTAGTACAAACTTACCTGTCCACTTATCAAAATATAAGGACATTATTTCTTTGATCATCATATCACTCAATTTATAGCGACTTAGATTCATCGCATTTCCTATAAAAAAAATGTCTAACACTTGTATTCATCTGGGAGAAGACGAGCAACATATTTACTTTAAAGACATAACCCAAAACTGCTAAATAATCGGAAACGAAATACATTGATCTATCAACTGCATGTTTCTCAAAGTAAACGTTTTAAGTGGGATACTTTTGCTAATAATTAGCACATTAACATGTGAATTTCACATAAATAGAGATAGTATATGCATCAAACTCACCGTCTATGACAGAATTAAAACTACTGAATCAGCTTCACACTTTGGCAGATTTATTCCCATATAATAATAATAATAATAATTTCAACATTTTTAGGATCAACGTAAACCTTTCTCCTAAGTTTAAAGCAGTTAGTTTAAATTATAGCGTATTGGTAAATAACAGAGAGAGAAAAAAACAGAATGAAAATAACCAAGAATATGATGGTAAAAAAGTGTACAATCTCGATTGGAAACAAAGTATATAAGTCTGAGAGAAATGTGGCAAATCCTTTTACTTGTTTTCGATAACTGGACGAGTATTTGTGATCACGGATATAGCTACAGATGCGCAACGAAATCTAAAGGATAGCAACCATGACAATGGTACTGAAGATGGAACAACATCGACAACAAAATATATCATCACCAACAACAGCAACAGAATTCGGAGCGCGCTGCGTCAATAAAGAAAATTCCTGAAAGGTGCATCACATCTATAGAACAATTACTTAATAAAAAAATTACAATATATTTCCATTGACAGTGATTAGAATGGACGTGTTTACGATATACCAGGTAATGGCGGAAACTGTTCTTTCGCGCATGAGTGCGTGCTTGCTTGTGTGTTGTTATGGTGTATCGTAATGGAGCAATGGCGTAGGTGAAACAAATACCGACACCAAGTAAAAAAAGCATTTTAATAAGCGAGCTACATTTATAAAGAGCAGTTAAAAGTGTCTAACATAATATATATATATATATATATATATATATATACATATATATACATAAAACTACCAGCACCATGTAATGTAAGCATAATAATAATAAGAAGAATTCATATATGTAAAAACTAAAAGGTGTATAACATATTACATACAACAGAAATATTGCGTGTTCTTTGTAAAAAATAGACGAATAAACACATCAAAATAAGCTAACAAAATATGTAAAAACAGGTCTAATTTAAACGAGTAGACGGATGAAATACGTATAACTAACTGCCAACAGAAGATACTGTGATGATATAGTGATGTAATTAGCACCTGACGTCTGTGTCATCCCGAAGCTGGCGTAGATCTTCCGGCCAAACAAAGGTTGAGGTGGTCTGAAGTTATTCACTAAGTTTTTCGTGCTCTCGCCAGCCTTACCTTGAAACACCTCTCGAAATTTGTTAATCTGGAATAACGAATAGCATCCAGTAAACCAGATAGGTAACGGATACTTCATGCGCTTTGTCACTAATATCATCATCATCATCATCTGTAATGATTTCATTTATACCGAAGCCACTGTGGTCGCCGTCTTTTGTTATACGTTGTTATGTGCCACTCTCCTTATCTCAGTGCAGCAAACGTGTACACAATCGCTATAATGATTAGAAACCTGAGGAAGGATTGGATGGTAGGAGTTTACCTGCGATTGAGAAATGGTCACCGGATTTTTAAATACCGTCCACACGACACTCTCGGAACACGGAGGAGTTGTCAAACTGCCGCCGTACCGGAAATACTTCTCTGGTTGATCAGGGAGTAGATCGACCAATGGGAATATCTCTACCGCTGTCTCTTGACCTTAAGTGTGTGTGAGAAGGAAACCTCTGTTCACGGCGGATACACATAATATGTAATTAGCGTATCATTTACATGAGCAACATTGTTTCAAAAGCTGATGTTGCCACTAATCGTCTGTTAACCGGATACGACATTCCCTTTCGCTGGTCTCAGTCTCTGCTTACCTTTATATTTAATCTTGTCTATTTTTTCAATCACGTGGTTCAATCCGTCGCTCATTTTCTCTCCGATCTGAAATGGGAGTATTTTTTTTCTCACAAAGGACAAGTAGATGACCAGTCTGAGATCTATTTACTTCGAATTAGAACGCCTGAATTTATATTAAACCAGGCAAAGTAGCAAAGTCTATTATAATTCTAGCGGACAAAAATCGACATCGAACTTTTCGTATTTCGACTGAAACAATAAAACTGTACGGTGTCAATATTGGTAATCCTCAACATTATGATAAGGCTAACATAGATGGACTAACAATGATTAATGACGCTAATGATGACTGTTTAATAATAATAATAATAATAAAAAATAACACTAATAATAATTAAATTACAAGGAAGTATGCTGCTGTTTGTTCTGTAATTATTCCAAACACTGAAACGACTGAAAACATCAAGACGAACACAACTACATAATCACGGTAACCATGAAGCTCAAAACTAACCTGAAACATCACTCCAACAACAGCGATCCCATTAGGATGGTCCTTAGCATCTCCAACGCCGTCATACTTCGTGTCGTAGTGAACCAAGTGCATCTGAAATAGTCAGGATTCGTTATCCGTATAGAAACCATCATTAATTGTGTATATTAGGTCCCCGTTTGGGCATGACGTTTGCGCACGATCTGGACGGCCAAAAAGGACGAGTATTTATTCTACGTTATGACGAAACGTACACCCCCCTCGCACATCGGTGGCTGTCCTTTTATTATTTCGTAGAGATTCTATCAGAGTTGTTCGGTTGTTTTTACAGTTTAAGTACACCCAGTTCTTCAACCTGGTTCATCATCAGATAAGAACAAAGTGTAGTCATACAACTATTAATCGTTTCAAATAAAAAAAAGGAACCAGAGAAAAGACATGTCTGTAAATATAAACAAATGCCTCCTGCTGATCGGAGTGCTAAGTTACAGTTGTATGTTGTCAACCTGGAGTGTCCAGGTAAATGAAACAAAATCAAAATACAATGGGAGATACAAATACCATTATCCACTTCTGTAACCAGGGTTTAAACCCCGGTCGAGCTGTACCCGAAGAATGTGTGTCATCTTTTAATTTTGGAGATCGCTTGGCCCATTTAACCTATCGCGTGGAAAACAACTGGTCGTAAAACGGCAGCATTCCTTCTACATCAAATAGTTATAATATATTGTCTTAAATATCGGCGCTATTAAGCCGACAATTTTGAAGAAGATTAAACTGTATTTATTCTGCGCAGATCTTGATACGAATTTAGATGCTTGGCATGATTCGGAGTAGCTAGTAAACACCATTCACGAGCATCCAGGTATACCCGGAATAAACAACGCCAAAATATGAAACTGAAATGGTACGGTTAAAGACGGGTTCGTTGTAGCACGACTGCTCCGTCGTAGAAAGTTGCTTGCGTTACTGCGTTTTCTCGCGTTTTCTCGCTACATTTTTATAGTTTTCACCATGACGGCCAACCAGTGCCATGTAATTACGATCATCCAGAAAACAAACAAACAAACAAACAGTTTCTCAAGCCAAACATCAAAGACGAGTAATGTCTGGTGGATCAAAGCTGATTGGGGACTTCACTCGGTTAAACGACCAAAGTGTAATAGATGACACGTACGTCTGCCCGAAGTTAGTAAATTATTTCAGTTATTATTTATCTTGGCAAAAGTATTATGATGAACAAAACTTATATATTAATATAAGGCATACATCTACCTATAACAGCCTCAATTTACATACAATAGATCACAACAATGAGTGCTAAGTTAAGGCAAATAAGTATGTGTAAATATTCATTTTTTAATTCAGTCTGATCGCTCTTCTTCGATGATTTGTCACTTTGTGCTAACATCGATGATTTGTCACTTTGTGCTAACATCGATGATTTGTCACTTTGTGCTAACATCGATGATTTGTCACTTTGTGCTAACATCGATGATTTGTCACTTTGTGCTAACATCGATGATTTGTCACTTTGTGCTAACATCGATGATTTGTCACTTTGTGCTAACATCGATTATTTGTCACTTTGTGCTAACATCGATGATTTGTCAATTTGTGCTAACATCGATGATTTGTCACTTGGCGCAAAGATCTATACAGCGCATATAACAAATCAATCCTTGTCTTCTATCCTGTTATAATATATCTGTTGTCAATAGGACTCTAGGAAGTAATTATATAACCCATTTTTATCGCGTCACGAGGCACATACCAGAGGTCACTCCTGGATCTAGAGATCGGTCTATTATCCTATAAACATTTCAGGGCATTCCGAGTCACCGAATAGGTGATAATTGGTCAACCAGATAAATGTAGTTTATTCATGCATGAAGAAAACGATCGCAGACGGATGCCCAGCATCAATATTTCAGGACACTACAGACGGAACTCTGACTGTCGTGTTTGGATACGGAACTACGGGTCTAAGAAAGTGGAATATTCGTTTATATGGAAGCACACAAATCGCACGCCGCATACCGCATGCCGCATATCGAGCTAGTATATTGAATTTTAGCTTTATAGTGAACGAGAAAATAACGCTTACTTAGAATCATGTAATATTCGAGTGCCAAAAACACGGATCCCGAAAGATCAGAAAGTCGATGAATTCTCACCCTCCATCCTCCGCCTCCCCCCGGCTGCCCACTAATATCCAGCTCCTATTTCACGTATACGAGGAGGAAATAAATATGTGATGGATACAGAACAGTAGATCACTCAGTATCAAGGGTCTAACCGAAAACCAGGTAACTAATAACAAAATGGTGTTCGTGTTTGAGGTACGTCATCCGACGACGAAGCATTACGACGATTTAGGACACCGAATCACCCCGTATACTGACCTCTAAAGGATATTGGTGACCATTGATAAGATGTTCGGATCCTCTGCCGTTGTCCGATCCCCAGTGGAAATGAAACTGGGCAAGTTTGTACTGAGCGGGCAGCTTCCCACCGGATATCAGATGGTTGCCGTCAATAATATCCATCTGGACTGCAAAAAGAGAAACGAGACCGGATATCGGGAAAACACTTCTTTTATTTATAGTGAACGGCAACGCCTAGCAGAGCACGTCCTGTGAAAAGCGAACTAATTTACCTGAGTGTCCATTGTTGCGAAGCTTGTAGCTGCCCTGGTTGTTGGAATCATAACCGTCAAAATGTATGGCGCCATATGAGTGATCGAACACTGTCTCGGAGTGTGGTATGTCTACGGGAGCCTGACTTTCTCCCCCACAGTATTCATAGTGCGTCAGCCAGTAATTCGCTGCTGACTCTCCCTCGTACGACCAATCCCAGTCTGTTAAATGGACAGCGGAGTTCGGTTACGTTAATGGCATTTAACGGGAACTTTCTTTCGTGATTTGGCGCGAAATTTCGCGATATTGAATGATAATGGAGTGGAAAATAACAATAAGATCAGCCAAGCACACTAATGAGATCAAATACATATATTATGAACGGACACACACACACACACACACATGCACGCACACACACATACACACACACACACACACACCCATGCACGCAAACACACACACACATACACACCCTTAAAACGTGTAATAATAGCCAGTAGACGTTAAGGTGGAACCATCACAAATACATAAGTCACATAAGTTATAAGTGAGTGACAGGAGAAATTAATTCATATCCATCAAATATCGCTCTTCATATAATGTTGTGGTAGAATAATTACTTTACTGGTATCAGACTGTGACATAGTTGTTGTTTCTTATCATAAAACTATTGCCGAACAACCGGATATTCCATATCTATCTATGTGTTTAAGGGGGGGGGGGTGGAGGGGGGAGCAGATTGTTGAAATGTCGCTTATCTGTGTGGATTTGGCCAATCCGGCGCTAGACAGAACTTCAGCAAACATTGGACATCTAATAATGTTTAAATAAGATTCGTAGCAGTGATATCGCGCAGTAATGTTTAATTAAGCTCATTTCGCTTGCAGACGCATTTGCTGAACTTGCTGCATTTGGCTAGGTTCTATAAATGATGGGAATGCAAGTATTTCTGACCTTGATGAGTACCTCTGTTGCCTGATTTATACAATCGTTTTCTAGATTAGTTGTATTCTACTTGTAATACCCAATATCGTCGAACGGCTGACAACCAGTAGTATCTTTTCTGTTGGAGATGATCTATTCTGTTGGAGATGATCTTTTCTGTATTATGTGAGTTCTAGCAAAACCGTTGATCGAGAGCTGTACACTGCGTGTCCTATTGATGTCTTTGTAGAGGCGGTGTTTAAGTTTTGGATAAGGTATCCTGCAGTTAAATGACTGTACCGCATAAACACGCTCTTAAGGCATTCTTGAAACAGGAATACAGTGTTGCACCTCAATCAGTGATTTAAGGCTCAGTTTGATTAGTTGGGAAGTTTAATATGATAGTTCGTGGTATGAAAATAACACACTTTGCTCGTGTGTGGGAGTAGAATCGTCTTTCTCAAGTACAGTTGTTTCTAGTTTATAGAGTGATATAAGGCTGGTATTAGTCAGCTTGTTATAAATACTATTAAAACTTGTTATTAAAACAAACATCGCTTTTCATATTACTGTAGGTTTTTAAACAAACATCGCTTTTCATATTGGTGTTGATTTTGAATAATTTTTGTTCTGTAGCCATTGTCCATTACAGATGATGATGATGATTGATGATGATTGATGTTTTACGGCCACTTTTGTGCACAAGGTAGGCTAAATGGGCCGAGCGACCTCCAAAGGTAATTAGACGAAATGAAAGACGAAACGACCTTCAGATATGCCCACGTCGGGATTCGAACACGGGTGGTAGTGATCTGTGGTCCAGCACGCTACCGCTAGACCCACTGTCCATTACACAAAATGATCCTATTAAACAACGACAATAGATAATTACAGATGGCAAATAGGTACATTGAAGCGACTAGGAGATATATATATATAAATATATATTTTAGGCGGTTGATGATCTTGTCACAAGAGGAGATCTCTGACCTAGAGACGTAGACGCTATGGCTGTAAGTGGTTCGCTTTGTTACACAGCGATATGTGAATATTATACTCAAGAAGAGTTCCTTCTTTTAGATTGAAACCTCTGATTATTAATCAGTAAGTCTCTCTCTCTCTCTCTCTCTCTCTCTCTCTCTCATACACACACACACTATTTGCTATTGGGTTGAGTCGTGTTATATCGCTGCTATTAGTATTAACCTGAATTTATTCTGATTTATGCTTATATTATTCATACATTATTTTTCCATTTTAGGCTTAATCTTTCTTGGTCGTAGTGTTCGACACAAAGCCTGGTTTTGTTTTAATCATAGTTTCTTTTTTATATTTAGATTATCCTCTTCTGGATTATTTTAGAAATTTTTTTTTCTTTCATTTTTCTCTAATTTTAACGGTAATTAATTATACTTACAATTAAATATTTTTTTAAAATCAGTTTGGAGTTATAATTGTTGTTTGAATGAAAGTATAACACCTGTGACAGCGCCTTAACTACCTTTATAACACAACACACACACACACACACACACACACACACACATACACACACATACACACACACACACATCAATCCACACACAGCCGCGCCTGCAATTATGGATTCAAGACACATCCACATCAAAACGTCTGCTATTTAGAAAGGTTTTAAGCTTCGTTCTATTGACATCACTTATCTGTGACGTTCATCAAATATAGAACTTGATTTCATTAAAAAAAACTGTACCTTGTAAATATTTATGAACGTATCTCGAAACTGGAGTACCTGACAGTCAATGGAAATGTTTTGGTGGAAATTTTATTTGTAATAATTATCAGACTTACCTTGTTTGTCTTTAAAATGTATAAGCTCAACAAAAGGATTCCAAAGTTGGATTTGCGATGATGTCACCTGGAGATGCTTGGATAATGGATGGGCGGGATAGTGAGCAATGGGCTAATGAGGAGGTGGCCGCCCGAAAGTGTTTGTTAATAATGATTTAACTGGTTGTCAAAAAGACAAAAGAGGGCGTCATAAGCAAATAGAGGGCAGAGCACACACCTGGTAACTAATTCCAGATTGTATCTCCGATGATTACCCATCATTAAAAAGACAATTTGTTAAGAATGTATTTCCATTTTACTGATCTCTAATAACGGCTCTCTATAAAAATTTAAAAAAAAACCGCTTATGACGTTGTACATTCAGTATTATTTATGTTAGGTGAATAAACTTTGAACAATAGGTAGTCAATTTAGCGTGGCCTGTGCTCTTCACGGTAGCCTTATAAACTTGTGTACTTGTTATAAGTATAAGAGGTAAACAAGTACCTGGCTCCAAAATTGGAGTACCATAGTTGTTCGATGCGGACTTCAGATTTAAACCTCCAGGTCATTCATTAATTTAATATATAAATCTAACGCGCTATTCATAACATCAAACGTACAGACTTTATTAGAGCGCATAATTCACATTCTAGAAACGTGACGACCTTCTACACCATTCTAATCGTGTCAATGTGAGTGAGGCCGATGTTTGTCTAAGTCTGACAGTTCTATGTAACGCTTTTCGTTAATTAGAGCGTTGAGTGCTCCATCAAGTTGTCTGTATCAAGTGAAGAATTTATGTCGTACGTCACAGGTGATGACCCATCACTCGGTATATAGCGCTATTATACCACATGCGTAATGCCCCCCCAAAATATAAATAAATACCACCAGCCCGTGCATCTATTGTAGAAACTAGGCAGTAAAAACTTGTATTCTACACGGTTGGTACAAACTACTATACTTGTTAACAATCTGTAGGTAGCTGATCACGTTAAATGGGATCAGATCTCCCCGCCACCTACCGACAGGGAAAACGGGGATACGTGTAATGGATGATGCTCTTTGGTGATGATGATGATTGACGTTTACGGCCATTTTTGTGCAAATGGTAGGCTAAATGGGCCGAGCAACCATCAAAGATAATGAAGCGAACTCAAAGATGAATCACCCTTCAAATATGCCCAAGCCGATATTCGAACTCAGGTGGTAGTGATCTGTGATCCAACACGCTACCGTTAGACCACGGAGGCGCCCCCGCCCCCCTGGATGATGTTCTTTGGAAATATCCAATCTGAACCAGAATCTTTAAAATTGTTATTATTTAGAAAATAAATGAACGGCAGAGATTAATTAACTGATATCTAAAACTTCACGCTATATTGTATCGTATCACACAAAAGTAAAATACGAAATGTCTTACTGCAGTTGCTTTGGTACTACGGTACTATAGGATCTATGGTATTTGGTACCTTGTCTAAACAATATTGGTAGATAAAGAGTACATAACGGTTCTGAACGATAGACAGATAGAAACATGTAAAGTCAAGAATGGGGGGGGGGGGGTACGCATAACGCGATGATAGATAGACCGACGTAAAGGTAAGTAGCTAGCCATACTAACAGACAAATGAACAAGCACATACACACACACACACACACAAGTGCGGAGGGAGAGAGGGTCACCTTTGCTAGGGTAACCCAGAAAATCAGACATGTCAACTATTCTCTGTGAAGGTGACCGGTTTAACATTTTCACCGTGACCTTCCAATACACACACGCACAGGCGCGCGCGCGCACACACACATACAGAGAGAAAGAGATGTAAAGTTCATATATCATGTAACTAGGACATGTAGTGTGAGCAGGCATGGATTATATGAAACCAGCCAGGTAAACAAACCTTCTTGTTGCTAAGTGACCCCCCCCCCCAACCCAAAACGATGCGTGGAAATAGTATCTGGCCAGCAGCTAAATATATACCACAATCGTATTAATGGCATCAAGAAGTACAAAATACTGCAACCTGTCGCTGTATTAATGCCATATTGTGAATAGCAGAAAGTTGTATGGTTTATCACAGAGGTGGTGGAAGGATGATACCACGACAGAAACAATCATACTCATGGGGTATAGGTGTCAACTTTACCCGAAATGGCTGCACATAGTGGGGACCCTCAACTAATAAACGCCTTCACTTTGATAGACAGTGTTTATATCACATTGTCCTCATATGCACGCCCGAAGTCGACAAACCACATTATCCACACAATAACTGAGCGGATAGCCGCACAATCGAGCAGCATTTGTTGATATTGGTTGCCATTGCAATCGGCATAAACCGGGACGTTTGACCTGTTATACCCAAGCTGATGGCTCGGACTTTGCTGTGGTGGTTTTCAGCCTTAACGTTAAGCACCTCCATTCGGGTCTCGGGCGCAGCAGCAACAACAATAATAACAACAACAACAACATTAACAACGATGAAACAAATTGGGTAGACAGCTGAGCCTCTTTGCGATGATAGATGGCAGCTGAGAGCAGTATGTTGGTAATACTGATATTAGTAGTAAATGGCACGACAACATTATATGAAGGCTCGAATATACATACTGTAAACAAGTACAAAGGGCCTGTAAACAAACACAAAACACTATATCAATGTTAAACATCAGACTTATTTATTTAAACCCCCCTGACATCGCCGAATCAATTATTAGTACCCATCACGGACATGGCGACACTTGCTGGTAAATACAAGAGGTTCAAGTCTGTAGATGGTTTACGGTAGTAAATCCAATTTACCATCAGGATCAGGGAACACTGACAAACCGACAGATTTATCTTTTTATTTATTACCTTATAAAGTCCGTTTTCAGTAAGCGTCCACTCTCTCTAACTGACAAATAAATACACCATTTCTTTCTCACCCCATTCGTCTATTCATCAGTGTTCGTTCGTTTGTTTGTTTTTTTCTAAATATTTATCCCACTTCAAAGATGAACTGGCGACGTTATTTAAATTCAACAGCGATACACAATCTAGATTTACTCCAGATCCAGATGGCCTTATTTACAAGTGTTTTAGGCTATTTGTTCTATAAAATATCGGCATTAAACGGAGCCATTTAAAAATTGTTTAAAAACAGAACGAAACAAACAAAAAACACATCGAAAACAATCATTTCAGTTTCTGAGTCGCACCAACTTAATAATCTGCGTCGAGTTTGACGTTTCTATATTCGAAAATTTGAATAGGTAACTGACTGTAGATGTGTTTATGACAGTACAAATGCCGGTTCAACACACACGCGCACGCACACACACTATCATAGAGAGACAGGAGAGAGACAGGAGAGAGAGAGAGCGAGAGAGAGAGATTTCAAGTGACCAACAGTTGCGCGCAATGGAACCCCGATGTAATCACACACACGCACAAAAAGGAAAACTAATTATCATCAAAACTTAAAGTATTTTTGCTCACCTTCCGACGCCAGCAAATCATCAAATACGAAAACGACTAAAACAGTTATGACTATAAAAATCCTCATTTTGTCCGATTATCTGTAATATGACGCTAACTGGCTGTTGTCGAGCTGACTAGATAGAACCATTTGCGGCAGAAATGGCAGTTATTGGTGCAATTTGTCGTCCGAACAACTTATTTCCGTCGTCGTCGTCGTCGTAGCTGTTGTTGTTGTTGTTGTTGTTGATGATAATGATGCCGATGAGAATATCACTCTAAATCGACATAAGATGGTTCCTTGCCGCTGTTCATCGTTTGGCCGGCTACTGAATCTGTTCGGCCGGATTTTGGGCTGTTGATAAAAATACACCGTCGAACAAAAGTCGACATCGCGGAGGTTACCCGCTTGTTTAAACGTCTCGGTATCGGCTCAAGAACCGGCCAACAAATATACATACGGGTTTGTGATCGTGAACGTGAACACGCCGGATATCCATTCATTATAGTTCATTCGTTCATTTATTCTGGTCAGTTGATCAATTCGATAGCTAAATTGATCCTTAATGATTCAGTAACGCACCGGGTACCTGTCTGTCTCACTGACTGACTGACTCACTCACTCGTTCCTAAATCTCCCCCCCCCACACACACACAGTCACCCCCCCCCCCCATACAAACACAAAAACTAGCCCCGAAATAGGCAGGGAATAACATCTTGTCTTGTTTATATTTTTCCATTCACATTTCAACGCATATCGATGACTAGATCAAGGTTAACATTATTTTGTCCGACGGTGTATTTTCAACCAGCCACATTGACGGACCCATAAAAAACCATTAACCCACTAGAAATAAGTAGAGTATTGACATACCCCATTTGGGGTCATGCGAGACTGAACAAATTACCTATGTAAAATAGTAAACATTCTATCTATATCTCTTGTTAGTATATTTATTATATAACTGTATAAATTGTTAATATATAGGCATGTACATAGAAACTGTCCAGTTTGGCTCCCTATACACACACACACACACACACACAACACACACACACACATATATATATATATATATATATATATGTGTGTGTGTGTATTTTTTTAATAAATATTTAATATTGCTCTTTTACACTTTTGCAGGATAAACCTATATTTATTTCACTTCCGTCAATGAATGACACTTCGTGGCTGAGGACAATAAGTCGACATACGATGTACAAAATGGTGAAAAATGTCCAGTTATATAGGCCTAATGGCCGACCAAAAGTGATACTCAACAAGTACAATAATGATGTAACACTTTAATTTATCAATAATCATTCTTTGGTTCTGTGATTTCAAAGAATAAAATAAATAAACACGAAGTGGTTTTGAGATTAAAATGATATTTTGTTATTATCGTTAAGATTTGTGTGGGGGGGGGGTCGATTATTCAAGTATTCACTTTTTGGGTCAATATTAAACAATCGGTGATCACGTGATATCAACAAAAAATTGGAGGAGGGGGAGGGTGTTAACAATTGTAGTTAATGAGGGAGGATTGTATATACAACTTTTTGTTATGATTATTACCATCTGAAAACTATGTTTATATTATTTACACAATAATCACGAAGTTGATAAGAAATCAGCAGATGTCATGAATAAACAGGACTCTCGGCAGAAAGAGACAAACGTACGCGCGTCTGTCTGTTTGTGAGTGTGTGTGTGTTTGTGTGTGTTTTGTGTGTATATATATATATATATATATATATATATATATATATATTTTTTTTTTTGTGTTAATTATTTGGCTCTAAGAGTTACATTCGAACTAATTAATTATTGTCAAGAAATATTCAAGTTTGAGTAGCGACAAAGAAGCGTATAACGTTTAATATTTCAAGGCTGACTAGATCTGTATCGGATTAAAAACCAATTTCTAACCTAACATTCGAACGGTTTTTCAAAATCAAACAACTGAAAGGCTTTGGAAATTATAACAAATGAAAGCCAACAAATCAGTACGAAAATGGACGCTTACCCCCCCCCCCACACACACGCCTCGTAAAAACCCTTTACAACAACAACAACATCAACAACTAACAACAATTTATTCGCCAGTAACCACATTAGAATTGAACATTTTCGGCAAACAAACAATAAAAAGCAAAATTAATAATGATAGCCATAGTAATCAGAATAAGATTAAAATGGGGAGAGGGGGAGGTGTACAGTGGGAGCTCTGTTTATTTGACGTTTAATCGTTGTTTGTTGATTACGATTAAGGTTTCCGTAATTTCTTCCATAAAAGGACGAAGTGATTCTCTACATTAGAAATAAAATGATATAATTTAGAATTCGACCATCTTTTACAGACAGATATATGAATACCGGATAATGTGATTGGCGATGTATATGTTCTGTGGATCTTAATGTAAACATTTAATCATTTAAGGCGAGATAAGGATCGTTAATATAATAATTGGTAGCAGTAATTGTATTGATAAAGATTACGATTAATTGTCTGTCCTAATTAAGGTGTTAAATAAATGGTGAGGTGATAAGATAAATTCTTTGGTTTGGTTTTGGTTTTGTTGTTCGGGGAGAATCCCCAGGCTGTCGCTTAATCAGCACAGCCTCTATGTTGGAGTGGTTGAGAAATCTCCTCCCCCACTACTCACAGGGGAGCAGTACGGAAAGATGGAGCCGAAATACCCTGAGGGTGGTCACTGCCAGAGTGTTTTACGTCCTCAGGGGGGGTTTTAACGTCCCCCTTTATTTTAAATAATTCAGTGGAGACGGCAGCGCCATTTAACGTGGTCAGCCACCCACGATGTAGTGAGCCGAGAAATTAATCCCTGGAAAAGTTTCGACCTCTTACGGGGTTCGAACCTGTGACCGTTGGCACCAAGTGCCGGGTGCTTAACCACTAGGCCACCGGAGCTCACTAAATTCTTTGTTGGCACGGATCGTTTTATCGTCGTAAAATTACTGTACAACACACACGCATACGCGCGCGCACACGCACACACACACACACACAGAGACGCACACACACATACATATACACACGCGCTCGCGCGCACACATACAAATCAGTATAAAATTAATTTAATCTACTGATCTGGTGAATCACCCAAATGATGTATTAACCATTTGTAATTATTTGTGCCTGTGTCTCCTCTCTTAAATCTTGAAACGCATGAGGACATGAGCGCGTAAAGACCTCATTCTTTCTGCTTTCACCAATGAAGCGAAGTCAAAGATGAAACACCCGTGGGCATATCTGAAGGGTATTTCATCTTTGACTTCGCTTCATTACCTTTGGAGGTCGCTCGGCCGATTTAGCCTACCGTGTGCATAAAAGTGGCCGTAAAACATCAATCATCATCATCATCATCATCATCATCATCTTTCTGCTCACAAGAAGAATGCGATGATATTATAATTTCGCATCTACGAACTGCTAATATCTATTTTATTTAATTTTCTTAATTCGTACTAACCCGCTCTACACCCGTCAGATATTTACATGGCGTCACGGCCTCATTTAATCACATTCCTCCTGTTTCTGGATAACAATTGTTTTTGTCCTGTAGTTAATTTTTGTTGGTTTTAGATACGTTTATTTTTTATTATTATCGGCGAATAATATTAAGCAGACACCAAGACAGATAAAGCGAAGAACAATTATGGCGATAGCAAGCTATAAAAATATATATTTTCAGTGCGATCATTTAGTGTCCGCTTCTCGTCAGATGGCGTTCATTTCGATACGTTTACGCCAAGCAGATAAAATCAGTATCGTCTGTTTCCAATGGCCGACATAAGACAAACTCCTGTTACATACAAGGGCACGTTATTTCTAAACAATTAGTATTTTAAAACGTGATCTAGTAGTCCGAGGGGGGCAGGGATCATTGATATGGTCGTATCTTAATGATATCCTCGAGGGAAAATCTTAAAAAATAACGCGGTCGTTAAGTTGGCGACGTGATATACTTGTCCTGGCATTAATTAACGAAAGTTCAAATGTCACGTCGGGAAACTAGATTAAATGTTTTCATTATTTGTTTGTTTGTCTGTTTTTTTATTATTACAGAAGATCGGTCTGTTTTTTAGCTTATTCCGAAGATCTTATCGAATTTTCCGGTCAAATCACCGACTCGTCGTGGCCATAGAAATAACTTTATACCTACAGGAAATACCTGGGGTGTTAATTATCAGTTACTACGACAACGAACAATCGCATGGGCAGCCATTTCGGATTACATTAATAATAGAGAAGCTTCGTGAAGCTTCCAACCTTTATTAGAAACGTTCCTTTCCAAGACAAAAGGCGCCCCTCCCCATACTAATATAACATTTATACAGTACAAGATCCAGATGTACGACTACGGGGAACGTACACATGTTGGCTCAGTGATAAACGAGAAAGGGAAGAGGATACAGACAACAGAATCAAACCATTAAGCTGAATATTTATTTAAAAGGGTCTCTTAGTTTTGTAAAAAAACACCGACTAATCTTATTTTTGTACTGTGCTCCAAGACTGACTCGAGTAGTTCGTTTTTTCCATGTGTACTCGGGTTCTCTTCATTTTGGCGGCTTTATCAGAGTAGAGTTGGCTCGCATTTGGACATTTTATGATAGCCTGAGTTTTGTTTGCGCCGTTTGTTGCAGTCCAACTGTTTGCACGTGTGTTGCATTTGGTACGCGAAACGCGTACCATTCTGGTTGTTAACCACAGTCCATAGTTCGTTGAACAGCCGGTAGCTGCTGTTGACGCAGATTGGAGTTGTTGTTTAGCTCCAGAAGCGGTAGTTCTAATACTGGGAGTTTATCGGTCATTATCACACCGAGTCTCTGGATCTTAACGCTCATTGCCGACGTACATTTACCGTGTTCCAGGTTTATCGAGGCTGAGTGGTTGCCGTCTATTCGATTTGGGATTGGATTTCATACAAAAGGTATATTTATCACGTCTCAGACGTACTCAGTGCGAGTGGTTCCTGACCCTGGCGAGCTTCGTGGGTGTGCTTTAAGATCCCGAATTGAATCGAGTACACAGTGAGCGTACAACATATAATGGCTGTGACTGTACAGCGAGAGAATATGATATGATACGTGATCGATACACATTATGCAGATGAACATTTGTTTGTCTGTAATGAGCAAGTGACAAAAATCCCCCCCCCCCCCACAACAACAATAGTAGACATGTTCCTATAGTCTCACCTCGTTCTTCGAATTATTCATCAAGACCTAAATTGCTTGATTTAATATAAACGAATTACCATAATATTTATGTGACTTTCTGGCTACGTATTAAGAGATATAACGTGTTTTATTGTCAAAAATAGGTAATTCAACTCAACTTATTAATCGTCATCTTTTCGTTGACTTACTAGTTTGTCATTCGATTAATAGAAAACTTTATATCAAGTCATACTATTGTTTAGTAAGCTGGCTGTACCTGTTTTAAGATGAGAGTTTTTAGCCAGTTTCTACTGTAAGGCAACGTTTTACGCGTTGATTTTGTCCCGATACGCTGTTATCTGGTTTTGTAATAATGTCTGGTCACGTAGGCGCCGTTATCACCATGGTGTTTGTAGCTCCCGGATATGATAAGTTAGTTGTTAGACGTGTAGAACAGAAGCAGAGCCGGATTTGGATATGGGCTGGCGGGATTCGGGCTGGCATGGGCTGCAGCTCAGGCGCCTCCGACAAAAATTAAAGATATAGTAACAGAGATTCGTATATTTTCAGATTTATTGGGGGCTCCTCTGAACTAATTTGAAACAGTTTAAAATATTTGGTTGGACCACCTCTAGTCAGAGTGATGAAGTGGCCCCAAATTCTATTAGCCCAGGGGTCGCTTAAGGTTTAAACCCGGCCCTGAATAGAACTGTAACAAGTATCCTTTTGTAAATAATTTGACGGTACCATTTGTGAGAAAGGGCTGTATTCGTGCGATTATGTACAGTAAAGTATACACCAATCTACGTGATATATATATATATATAATATATATCTACAGTCGTGTATACGTGAGGACATTGTCATCAGCATTAACCGATACACAAGTCATTGTGTTTCGATATAAAAGGAGCCCAGACGATAATAGTGTATGTCTCGCCACGTAGCCCTCTCTCCTGGACCGCTTCATAAATAGACGCTAAACCATCAGTATTTATTATAACATAGACAGATAGAGATACCTGAAATCAAGCAAAATGATTGGGTAAATGACGTGATCTATTAGAATAAACAACCCCCCCCCTCCATCTACTAAGCCACTCATCATTCGATGAGGGTGGCCTGGCACCTCAACTTATTTTAAAAAAAGAATCGGTGTACAAGGTTAATCCTTTACAAAATTTATTTGACGGAGTTAGGACACTGAGTACGTTACGGTGCTATCTTCTATAATTGTTCGTTAAATAGGGACTAGTAATTAGTGAAGATGAGCACAGACTGTCCTGTTCTAATCTCCATGCTGTGGGTTCGAATCCGACTGCTGCCCGTGTTTGCGAGCACAGAGGATAAACAAATCACTCGCTCATTGACTCTGGTATTTAGTTCGTTGTTATCGTTGGAAGCTAATTAACAGTTTGAAATAATAATGATGATGATGATGGTTGATGTTTTATAGTCACTTTTGAGCGACCTCCAAAGGTAATGAAGCGAAATCAAAGATGAAACACCCTTCAGATATGTCTACGCCAAGGTTCGAACTCAAGTGGTAGTGAACTGTGGTTCAACGCGCGACCAGCTAGCCCACGGACGCGCCCTGGAATAGTAATGAATGCGAGTCCACCAACTCTGTGTGTTAACAGATATGTTCGTCTCGGTTGTACATATCTGTTAACAGATATGTTCGTCTCTGTTGTACGAGAAAATTAGGGCACGTGCCGTTGTTGAGGTGTACTTTATCCATTGCTCGTTTGTAAACAGCGCATAACACTAACCCGACCCATTTTAATGAGACAATTATTCAAACACCATCTATATAGATATCAAGTGGCAACAAAATAAAATGACCATATAATTGTAAATGTTCAAGCAATATAGTAACAGGCATGATGAAGACACAAACTACCAAATCAATTAATTACAACTATTTCTTTACAATGAATTACGTATAGTATATGCAGACAAAAACATGTTTATTTCTAGAAACTGTAAATATATATTACAAAATAGTACATACAGAGCCTATATTTACTGTTTATTTAACAAGTTTCTTTAACTTCATCAATAAAACAACAAAATTAAATTGTTATGCAATGTAACGTTGGAAAATAAACAAAAGGTTCCCACGATTCCAATTTTGTATGAACATAATCAGTGTATGCCTAATATTATGCGCATGATTTAATGCATTACAATTATCACACACATGCAGAGAAAACCAAATTCCAGAAGAGAATAGCCACAAAATTATTCACAGCTAAATTTCGTTATGAATTAATAACTAACATCTGATTAACATAATTATCTATAACGAAGAATCCTTCTTTAGGTCTAACTTCCTTGCTGAGCTACTGCATAGAAATTATATGATTAATTTCTGCTACAAAACCATATCAATCCAGAAGCATCGAACCAATCACATAAAATATTACTGGACCTGAATCATTAAAATGCAGGGAAAAAAAAAGATAATCAGGTGAAACTGCTAGTTCATAGTAACAGACCTATTAATACCCGTTCTACCTGGATACAGACAGAATGCACATTTTTTTAATGATGCACAGCATAGCCACCAAAATTTACACGATGTAAATTCCATTTTAAAAAGAACAACTCGCTGAATTAATTAAACCATAACGAGTTGATATTTTACAAATTACTGCAATCATAGTAATTCTGGTTCATTTGAAATATGCGATGATTTACTTCTTTATTTACAAAACAATGCTTGGTAACTATAGGTACGGAATTAAATACAAACTTAATTATTTTCCTTTTCTTATGTAGCCATAGGATAAGGTAAAAGAAGACAAACACTATTTTATTATAAGCATATTTATTATGTAGGAACTTTAAAATAAATGCATATCAAATGGTTCACTTCAGGTAAAATGAATCCTATCTAGTGATTCACCATATTTCGACATACTGAGGTAGAATAGCTGACATTTGCCAGTTTTACGTATCACCAATCGCCACCGTTGCTAACAGCTGATGCAGCATGGTCAAGTGACCATGGCGAAGGTAGATGCAATACTGCTGCCACCTAGGGAGTGCTGACCACATCATACTGTTCATGGTAGACTGTTCCTCAGCCAAAGTATTTGGATACCTTTTGATGCATGCTCTGGCTATCCTGAATGGAGATTCATAGAGATCAACTCGTCAGATATAAGAAGACTGATCAGTATACTATTCAGAAAATAATTTCATTTAGTATTTCCTTTCTTTTCCTGGTTGGTTAACATTCACATGTTTAATTTTGTTATAATTTCTCAGTGGTTTAGACTTATTTTAAACATTACATTTACAGTACATAACTAGAAAGTCATATCCTATATTGCTGAACCACAAAAGTTCAAAAATTATAAGTAATACTATTAACGAACTTACGTGGCAAGGATTATTTTCCATCTGTCTGGCAACTGTTTGAGATCATCTGTAGAATAAACAAGATTATATTATTTGTTGGTAATGTTAAAATAGTACCTTCTTTTACAATATGTCTCATGGTGTGTAATAGAAACTGATACGGTCTTATGCTAAAAGAGATCAATCGATAGTCTGGTATGAGTTATTCTGCGAATGGGGCAAATTTTATAATTATGAGTTCAGATTGTCTGAGTCAAAAGTGTTTTTCTTATACATAGATAGCAGTGAGGTCATAAAAGTCCAACGAAGTGACTACGCAACAACTAAATATACATTGTGGTAAACATAAACTGCACAAACTATTTCAGAATAATCATCAAGTCAGTCTTAAAAATCAAAACCACAGACCTGTGATATTGGCTATGATAGATTACTGCAATCATACCTAATAGTACAAAATATGTTACAGAATTTTCTCTCCTTAACATTAAGGATAATTACATAAATTAATAAATGTGGAATCACGTTAACATAGTCCTCTGAGTGTCATTGTAGGATTGTTACAAAATCTGAAATTTCAACACCCTCCACGTCAATTAAAACTCAGTATCACATAAATATTTTAGTCATCATGTGTTATTGATCCCTACAGGTTTTTTTAAAAATTGTATCGTAGTAGTTACACTTTGTAATAGGTCCAAACAGCTTCAAAACTGTAGCTTCCAAGTAAATATAATTTCACAATAAAGCATATCTAGATCTAAATATTTCATACACTTTCCGTTATAAAACATGATGAAACTTATGTTAAATAAATATGCATATCTATTACAAAAAATGATGAGAACAGATGTGAAACGTTGTTAATTGAGTGAGTGATTTTATTTCTTATATATCACAATCATAATGTAATCAAAATGCAGTATGGCTTGAAATAAAAGGTACATAAACATTACAGTTTTAGCTACAAAATGATTGATATTCCATGTGTTGTCTGTCTGTGTGTGTGTGTGTGGAGAGGGGGGGGGGGCTATACACTAAAAAGTTTACATGTATTCCAAATGAACTCAAGTAAAGAAATAAAAACCACAACATACAACTGATCTTAAATTAGCACAAATTTAAAACAATTACAGTCTGGACCTGCTATAGCATGGTCCAGTATACTGCATAATTATATACAATGTGGGGGTGCTTGGCTCATAATTCTTTAGACTTGAAGATAATTTTTGTATTGATTTTCCAAAGTAAGCTAACTGAAATACTTCTACGGTATATCATAGGCTCTTACACATTGACAAAACTTTTAACAAAGATTTAATACTTTGTATTTGTCATAATTAAAATCATTACAAATGGTCACTTATTACCCAGTGTGTGAAGCACTTGATCTAAGCCAAAGAAGTGAAGAATTAACTGGAGCTTAATTGCATATTAGAACAAACACACGTTCATGTTTGAGCTGTTCAAGTGGCAGTTGATAATCCCATCAACATTGATAATCCCATCAACATTATCCATTTTATATCACTTGGCCCATAAAATAATTTCTATTACCAGTACACAGCTATTATTTGTCTTTTACTGCTTAAATATAGAGGAAATATTCCTATAAAAAACACTGTTTCCACAATCACCATTATACCAAATCCTGAATGCAGAATACAACGACAGATCTGGAGTAAGATGCCATTATTGGAAAATCTTCTTTGGTTAGAGAGAAATCGGCGGAGATCACAAAAGCACAGAAAGTTGAATCACAAGCCAGAGTATCCTGTGATAATGATGTGGCACAGTCTACTATTGACAAGAGGCAGAATACAATACAAGAATAAACACATCCACTTAATCACCTATAGAGTTCCTCCCTGTGATGGATTTTTAAATGTAAAGCAGCATTTGTTAGGCACTATGGCAGCATAAGTGTTAGCTGGTATAGTTAAGAAGATGCATCATTCTAATTGGATTAAAATGATTGTATTATGTCATCTGTATGAAAACACTACAAAATATTGATCGACTTTCCTAAATTATGTGATCTTGTGGTTATTCTCGTGTCCTCAAATGGAGAAAATATGTGAGGAAATGGCCCAGCAATGAGTCATATCATGCTACCTCAGACATCACATTATAGTGGAGCCAGACTGTAATAACAACAACAGTTAGTTGCAGACACAGTGAGAACACAAATACATGTTCGTTGTGCTGCTGAAATAACTCACCAAAACTCATGGCATCATCGCCTTCTGTATCGGAATACTCCTCCTTCTCGTTGACATCGCGGAATGTCGCTGAATCCAGGGAGAACACCTACCAGTTGAAATAACACAAACTTAATCAAACTCGAAACTACAATAGACAGGGTTGGCATTGATTTGATCAACATGAAAAAATCAAGATATTGATTTTTTTAGATTGTATGCACTTTTAAATAAAGTTTAAATTTGTACATAATTGCTTTGCTTTAATTCTTTAGAAATGCTAAGCATGAAATGTTCAGCATATTGGATATATTATGATATTCCACATATTTATTTATTTTCAGAATTATATATTATTTCTTATGAGATTGTCGAGAATATTGAAATAAATCGAATAAATCAATTTGGTTGAAAAAATCTGATTTATTTGAAAAAAATCTGGATTTTTTCCAACCCCGATAATCGATTACATTTCCAAGGCTAAAACTAACTCTTGACACAACTCTTATGATTATTGGTTTAGTTTAATTAATTCTGTGAGCTACTGAAAAGAAGATGAATAATATCTTTGAAGAGTAGCACGTTATCATCACAAATCGGGAAACTTCAATTGAAAATATTTGATAATTTGATCACGTTACCGGTGATGCAACTTACAGTCATTTAGTAACACATAAACCTGTTAAATGATTTAATAGTTATATTCGACTGACATTCACACTTTTAATAAAAAAATAATCGCTGAATGAAACATCTTTAAAAGATGACATTATTTTTTTAAAGTCCAATTAATTTGATCGGCATGCATAACAAGATGTTACAGCTCACTGTCTCACCTTGAGGGTCTCATACATCTCCCAGTCTGTTATAAAGCCATCTCTTCCCAACAGATACATAAAGTCTTCAGTTATGACCTCCTAATCAAAACATAATAATCATTAGAAGGTAGTAAAGAGAGTATCATAACTGTAATCATATGATAAAGGTAGCTATAATAATATTTACTTCTGGGAGCATGAGAGTTTTGAAGGAGCACTAAAACATAACTATTGATACAAAATATTTCTTCCTGACAAAACCCAGTGTTCTGTCCAAAGCTGTTAATCATAGCATACCTAAAATGCTTGTTGGTAGCACTAGATTTTCACATTGCACATGGTGCTTGTTTTTTGTGCACAATTGCTTCTTTCTAATTGGCAAAAATCATATCACACAAATGGAACAGCAACCAACCAAACATACTGCTTACATTTTGTTTACTCCGTGAAACTTAAAAACTTTATGCTCCCTTCACATTATGTGTTTCCCCAATTTCTCTGACCACAGACAGTCACAATGGCTATATAATGTGACCATAGAGAAAACATCACGTCATGCTATGTCAGAAGACACATGGATCCTGTACACCCTTACCCTGTCAAGTGAAGACGCCTAACAAACCATGGCTTTGCTCAGCCGACTCACTTATTACATTACCAGTTAAAACAAACTTCCTTGTTTTAGAGATCTTACTACCATCAACCAAATATCCTTCTAATATATCGAACTATTGTTAGGATACCTATTTAAATATTTTTGCCCTGAAACAGGACAAGACATAAGCGTTCCATAGAATATCACAGAAAGTACCGACTGAAAAAATCTGTCATGGATCGGATATAACCTTTGATAAAATAAAATGATAAATACAATGCTGTTGAGTTGCATCTAATGTTATGAAAATTAACTACAAAACATAATGAATTATATGACATGTAAATTCAACAAAAATCCTAATCTATCTAAAGCCATGGTCCAGTTTTGATTCTCTCTTATAAATCCTTTTGACCCAATGTCATGCTTCTTGTATCTACCAGGAAGAATACCGAAGGCATAACACATCTGATCTAGTTTGGCCATAAAGAACTTCCATTCAGAAAGTCGGTCCATTTAGCCTACCTCGTGCACAAAAGTGGCCGTAAAACATCAATCATCATCATCCATTCGGAAAGTGAAATAGTATATTATGTCATTGTTCTTTTTGTATATGTTTAGGGATCACTAAAGATATGATCAATTAACAGCAGCTGTTCTGTATATATTCTTTATATCAAGTTATGAGTAAAATAAATGCTGCATGATAATTATTACTTCTCTTGCTAACAAATTCAAGAAAAACTCAAATCCGCAGAATTTCAAATTGTTTCAACATGTGACAAAAATATGTAAATGCTAGTCCCAAGATTCTCCATCACGTACCTTACTTTTCAGGTGATACCATTTCTCATTAAGTAGTTCTCTACTGTCAGATGTCACATCCTGACTGAGGACAACTTCCACAATGGATAAAGGTATCTCTACCTGATTAGTAAAAAAATTGTATGCATTGTTTATATCACATAAACAGAGATATGTGAAACATAAAACGAAATAGCAGAAATACATAAGTAATAATTAACTTACTGAATCATGCGTATTTAAAGGATATCTCTCTGTAAACCCATACATATGTAAGAGCTCTTGGTTAGTTAATGGACCATAAGTGTTATAGACCTCTTCTCCCTGGAAGAAAGTGTTAAAATGAGAAGGTTTTAGATTTCAATACAGCATAAGTGCTGCAGTATGGATCTTGAAAACGTTTAGTATCAAAATAAATTGTTACACATTTATGATACACTACAAGTAATTTTAATTCATGCTGACTAAAGGAATGAACCCAGTAATCAGTAACAGTGTAAGGATTTACTTTAGCCTTGGTGCTGGTCACGCCTGAATATCATACGACAGAGGGATGATTCCCCAAGTAAACACTGTACAAACACAGGTAATTGCATCCACCAATAAGGAGATCCATAACACTCTAATCCAACAGATGATTATATCATGATATTAAAATGTTACCCATCCACTGATAAGAGACAGTCCGTGTTGTAAAGCCACCAACCACATTATAAGATAGAAAGTTGTTTTACTACTTTGAAGTAGAATCAAGGTATTCTTGGTAAACAGGTTCAAGCCTGATTTAAGTTTCAGACGACTAAAACCAAGGGCAGACTTAAAAGGATAACACGTGATAGTTATTTTTCCTCATCTGTACAATAGCTATTTAAAATTTTCACTAGGAACACCACACCAGTGTCTGCATAAATAAACAAACACAAAGGAGTAGCCAACTAGAAAGGAAATATGGCTGTCTAATTTGTGGATTTATGAAGGATTAGTGCTGATATGGGTTACCCCACTCATCAATATATGAATGTCCAAGGTTCCTTCACTGCGATATTTTTAAAACTTAGATGTTCCAGATGCCAGTTTGTGTCATTCTGAGCAGATAGTACTTTCTACAGCTGAAGCAAATTGATGCAATCATACAATAAATGGGTACAGAACAGATAACATTATCCACAAACTAATTTATCACTATTTTTTGCACTCAATATTGATTTTTTGTCATATATTCAAATAAATAGATGGATACCTTGGCAAAGGTCTATGCACATGCCTACACATCCATACAAATACATATGGCAGCAACAGCTGGCACATATTACAATATATATATATATATATATATATATATATATATAATATAATCAATTATAGATTAGCATAAATTCTCTTCAACGTCTACCTTTTTGATATATTTTGTTGCCGTCATTTTTAGTGTTTCTTTGCCAAAATCCAGATGAGCATTGTTGTCTGTGACATGATTTAGTATGTCAGCCAAAGGAACCATCATTGGCCCACTTCTGGGTGTGCCTCCATGTATGACATCCTCATCTTCATCTTCATCCTCATCAATAGGTTCAGTAAAGCTATAAGCCATAATAAATGCAACCATTTTCTTGTACAGCTCCAGATCATAACTTTCTGGCCTGAAAAATAGTAAAATATCTCTAGACTGATTAAGTTGATTTTAGTTGTTTAACATCGGCATTGATCATACCTGAGACATATGCCAGAGGGGTGACTTCATAGGGAAATACATCCCACAAACACAGGTATGGGCCAGATTTGAACCCACAAACTGGGGCTGTACAGTGCAGTGCTCTAATCATGGTGCCATTGAAATACTGTCTGGACTGACTGACACTGAAATTATGTGATCCAGAAGTGGAATAGATAGGTGGTAAAAGATAGAAGAATGCACACACACACACACACACACACACACACATGATTATATCTTACCTCTATATTATAAATATGAAGCATATAATTTAATAGGGATAAAATGACTTCTTGAAAATGGCATATGCAACAAAGAAAGAGACATTAACAATAAAACACACCTGAAAAAGTCACTATGCTTCTGAAGAAATGGCAGCACAACATTAGAGAATTCCGCACTGATATTTGTCAGATCTCTCCTAACCGATTCTACAACACCAGTTCCTCGTAAATGGAATTCCAAGTCTTGTCTGGAAATCAAAATTAAATCCTAACAAGAATTTGTATGAGGTGAAATGGCTCTAGAATTAAAAACAATAATAATGATACATAATAATAATTATTGATGATGAAGTCCTAACAGTTTATCAGCTAACGATTTAGTTATGTTATGACACAGTACAATCTTAAGGTTGTTTAGACAAAACTTACGCAGACCAAAACATGGGAAGGTTAAGCTGATTAAAATCTGGTACAAGATGAAGGTATGGTGCCCAGTGAGAAGAAGGTGTCAGATATTCATACATCAGTGCTACAAGTAAGGGCACCCAGCCGCTGGTGCTCTTCAGTGATGCTTTTTCTGAAATACAAACAATGAATTATTCATCTCATGTTCACACACACACACACACACACACACACACACACACACACACACACACACACACAAATATTTACCCTTTTCCAACAACTTTGAAAGAGCTGTTGTCTGTGGAGTAAGTAATACATTACGAGGTATATCAAGTAAACATTCTCCTTCACTGATGTCTTCTACTGCTAGGAGGCCATACTGAGCACAACTTCCATGTTTACACACAGTAACCTACAAGTAATAAGAGACAAAAACTCACTTATATCATGATGACGAGTTATCACCACATTTATTAACCAATAAATAGGATCTATGGCGACTCACAGCTTTTACTATCACTGTGACATCAATATGAAATATTTCTATTATTGTAATAAAGATATTAGTGTACTACTTAGTGAAGTACTTAATATATAAAAAATATTAACACAATCTGAAATGGTCAGGTGGGAACTTTCTCATAATTTGGTTCATTTATATGGAATGAGCCATATCCATGAACGTGTCACATCAGTAGGTCAAGCTGCCTACAACTACTAGTACCACCATCTTAAATTTGTTAGATGTCATATCTGATTATAACGTTAGTTCCTTTCAGCAAATTAAGAACAGTGCAGCTTGCATCTAGTGCTAAATACTTAAAAATATGATCTTATCATCTCAATTCTTCAAAAATGTCTGAAGGGCATTTCAACTTTCAATTTGAAAGTTGTTCATCCTTTTATTTTTAGCCTCCTGTCTGTACAAAAGTGTAGCCAAAAAACATTTAATGTGTTATCTAAAGTTAAGGGTTTACTTCCTATAGAAATAACATGACTAAAAAAACATCCAATAGACAGATACCACCTGACCAACTACACTGTATGTGTGTGTGTGTGGGAACTATAATTTCAGAGTTGCAATCTGTAAAATTTATTTTATACTGTGGAAGGTCTCTTTAACAGTTTTTGATCCTTCTGTTTGAAGGATCTCTTTTGATTGGTTCTGTAGACAGCCAGCCATTTGTGAACTTATCTGATGTCCTACTTATCAGGCTTTGTCGAGCAGCTATGTCCACACAACTATCATGCTAAATATTGTTGCTAAAGACTCTTTCAAAGATGACATTCTCTTTTGGACAGAGCTATCTTCTGAAGACTTCTTAATGAGTTGCTGATGTGATGTTTTCAGTAAGGGTGTGAAAACATTCACATCTGAAGCCTTTTCACCACCAAACCTCAAATTCCATGTAATTGTACCAAGTAACACATCATAAAATGTACTATGTAATTTGTACACCATGTTGTGCCAACACTAAAATGCCAACGCATCAGGGAATGCACAAAAAATATATCAATAAAATAAAATTCCATGAGCCCATTTGCCACTGATGGTTTGGAATATTCACCACACATCAGGGTTGGGTTTCTTCCCTTCCCTTGGGAAGAAATGGGTTTTTACTGGGAAGAAAACCTTTCTTCCAGGAAGAAACTTCCAGGCCAAGAGATACAGTAACCCAACAATGCAAACTGATATGGCATTCATCACCTCCACTCCACACAAAAACTTTATGTCATGCCCCACTAACCACTAAGAAGATAGATGTGATTTCATGTGATTTAAATGTTGGTGCTATTGTTTCAGTATTATAATCCTCTAATGTATTACTATTAGCTAAACTTAGGAAGTGTCACTTTCAATGATTGCAATCAATTGATTTAGATCAACCTAACCTGTAAGAACTATTATATATATGTGTGTGTGTGTGTGTGTGTGTGTGTGTGTGTGTGTGTGTGTGTGTGTGTGTGTGTGTGTGGAACACATAATTGCTATAACATACTTTGTTTTGAAATAATTCTGACTTATTGGTGTCTTACTGGCTTTTGTCAAGGTGCAGGGTTCGATATATTAATACTTGCTTGATTACCACTGGCAACATAATCATGACTTTGGGGTATTAAACCTACTGTCGGTTGTCCAATGTGGCAACAAGGTTCCATGATAATTAATAATTATTCAAACTTTTGTCTGAGATTTTTCCACAATTTCATTTGTGCATTCAAAATATTGGTCAATAAAACAGGAAATGGTCATCTAGTCTAGTAAAACATGTAGGTCATTGACATATATCAGTGCAATTGCACTGAGAGGAGATGCAATGATTACCAATATTCTTCCAAGAAGTCATCACACAACTGGCTTATGTAAAACTGAACTGCCTTGTAAGTGCCGAAGCTCCAGATGTATGACAACTTCTTTAATTTAGGATAAGACAACTGATGTTTAAACATTTATTGGGGTTACGCTCCGAAGATGAGAAAAGTGAGGCTCACATCAGTAGTTTTGCTTTGTGAATAGATTACAATTCTAACAAAAATTTGTGATTTTGAATACATTTAACATATATTGGATTCTTTGTCATACAGATATTACACGTGGGGTAAATTCCATTTATGAATTGTGGGACAATTTCAAGTCCAGAAAAGCTTGTTTTAAATAAATTAGAACTGATAAATGTGTAATTTATTTTGTGGTGTAATTTGACATTCAATATTTTTACCATCCATTCTGTTATTTAACTGCTTCAAGTACCTACTCTTATTACCAGTGCTTTATATATTGTCAGTAAAGAAAGAAAATCACTATTTTTTGTGTATTTTTTATATGTAAATTATGAATTAAAATTAAATCAAATAATCAATATGACACTATGCATAATAAAACCATGTAATTTATCAATACCAAAACAATTTAACATCATGAGTATTCTTTTGTGAAAGGTTCAACTGCTTTTTTCATTTAATCAGATTTTCCCCACATTTAATAACAATTAAGTTATCATGCACAAGTCTCCACTAACCAATCAGGAGAGAGTATTTGAGTCACATGACCATCATAATGCAAAATGGACGTTTACCGGCCAAGATTGCCAGCTCACCAAAATCTCTCCCATCCTTCAAGCATGGTTCTTATATTCAGTAAGTATTTATAAATATGACACCCGAAATGGTTACAGCAGTATATTTTGGCATTATTTCAGATCAGGAAACAATCAGATGATAAATATTTGTCATTTAAAATCCAGTCTACAATCGACAACAGTGCTTTTTAGCGATGGTTGACCAGGTATCAGCATGCATGTTTTAAACTATGATACTTTTTCCACTGGGAAGAGCTTCAAATCGTTCTACGGTAAACGAACAAGAAACTACCGCATATCTAGCCTCAAAATGGCACTAGCCTGGTCGGGCTAGTGTTTTAGACTACTCACTAGTCTGAAGACAAAATCCACATGTCCTGGGCATCTGGGCTACCGATTTTTCCGGCCTTGGACCACTACCATATTTATTTGCTATTTCTGTAGCAGGGAATGTTGTGCGAAAGAGAGAATCTCCTGCATAGGTAAAAAAACATAAACCCCACAAAATTCAGGGCCAGATTCATTGGTGCAGCAAAGACTTTCAAGCCATGCAGTCTAGAGCAACTGCCACATGAGCACCACAGAGGCTGTGCTGGGGATACTTGCCAAAATACAAGCATGCAAGCCATGCGCGGCTAAGACAGTGACAGAATTGCATCATATTGAACTATTAGGGGAAAAGACAGATTTATCATAGTTTTCAGAGTATGGGCATAATGACGTAATGAACAACAGAAAATCGTAATGATTCCGCAGAAATTGTAATGGTTGGCAGCTCTGGTAGACGTATAATTATTAATTTTTTAGCCAGGTCCTGAACGATAGAAAATGGTATTATTAACCAAGCATCTGGGTCGTAAAGGAAAGTATCTGTGACTGTTTAACACACAGCTGGGCATACAATGCTAATATTTGTTCTTGTTCAGCCGGGTGCGCAACAACATAAATCTTTATTCTGTGACCGGCATGTGGACGTATTAATTTTTCTGGCAAATGGCACATGTGCTAGAGGCATTGGCCTCATTTTTGTAAGTGCTCTTCATTTTCCAGACAGAGCTGATGGTAATCATTCTCATGGAACCTGATGCTGGTGTATCCCATTGTAGCTTTTGATAACCACACAAAACTTCAATGAGTTGTACTCATTCAGTCGACCTACTCATTTTGCCTCAGTGCTCTTGGCTGCCATATTTCCATCTCCCGCCAGTTGTTAGTAAAACAGGGAATGCCAGTGTACAAGTGGGACTGCCGGCGATCTTGGCTGGGTGCACAAGCGGCAAAATCTTCTCTGGGGAACTGAATCTTTGCCCGGGTGAGCAAGAGACAGAATCTTCACTGGGGAACCGGCAGCCAGGTGAATAATGTCTTCCAAATTATTTAGCTTTCTTAATATTTATTGCAAAAAGATATTTTAATTTATTGGAATGTTCAAATTACTATCTTTCTAAATTCTACTCATATTAATTTTATTTCAATCATTTGTCTTATTCACTGATTCAGTTACTCACTTAGTCTTACTAAGTCACACTCACTAACTTAGAGTCACTCAGGTCGGGTGAATGTTTTTTAGACTCTAGAATCTAGACTATAACTTTATTATTTATATTTAATCAGTTTAATTTTAACTCTTGTCTTTAACCTACATTATTACAACAAAAAATAAGCAACCGTGCAGATATCTTTTAATGATTTATATACAAATCATGCTGGACACCAACAGCATGATCAGGTCATTCAGGCTGATCAACACGATAGATCTATAAATCATGATAATCATAATGATGACAATCATCCCATGCTGATGATACTGGATGGTGAACGATATTATAAGATTATAAGTGATATATCCAACAAAACATCATACCTTTGGGTTAATAGTTATCTTATTATCCTGACACCATGTTAGGAAGCTTTTTAAGTCAGATTCATCAGATAATTTGATCTGTTTACTCTGTAAATTAACGCCACTTTCCCACTCAAGACTTCTCTTGAGTGGCTCCATTTTACAAGTGTGCTGCCATCAGGTGAATTATATCAGAATCATCCGTGAGTATTTTGTGTTTTGTTTAACAGAAGAAAATCCGATTTTCCCAAATTTATATTTTGTGACATCTGATAATAATATAATTTGATCGTTTATCAAGTTAAAGTCTGATGTATATAATACAGTTTTATAAATATATCCATTACTTTACATTAGTTTCAACCGCCTTATAATCTTATTGAGCGATAATAGATGTCAGGTAGTTTGATAGAATACCGCAGACCTTGATGACGGTCTACGTAGTCGTCGTAGATCTCGGCCCGGAACCCTCGACTTATGGAGACCTAGGTTCAAGTTGTTTTGTAGCCACTACTTTTCGTTGCCATCAGTATTTTTTTGATTTACAGTTTTAGTGGAAACAAATACTTGTAGATAATCTAGATATTCATCATCCTTTGAACAGATATTGAGATAATTAATCAATATTGAATATTTGATGATTCACATATAAACTTATATATATTAAAGGCCTCAGATTTGCTTGGGAGTGATTCATTGCAGATCATGGCTATTCCAGTTATAACTATATGGGGGTAACAGGCAGCAATTTTATTAATAATACGTGAGTTTGAGCAATCAAAAAATTATACACTAGAAAAATAGTAATTATTGTTGGTAGGTTTTGTGCAAATGTATGTATAGTGGTGGGTGGGTGTTGGGAAATTAAACACCATGTATATTTTATGTAGAATCACAAAATGACTCATCTGAGATAATGTTTAACAAAGCAAAACATAGTTTTAATTTTGTCAGTATCATCGTGAATGATAGTGACTTCTGAAGTGTGTGCAGTAAATGTTGGTGGTATGTTATAGCCAGGGAATGGATTGATAAAATATATGAAATAATTTTGGTATAATTTGAGATTTCCCACTGAACCATCTGATGTTTCAATTATAAAGGCCTCAGATTTGCTTGGGAGTGGAAACCACTTAATTAAGTATTCACTGGTGGAATGAATGTAGACTTTTATGTAACTTCATAAGAATTTAAAATCTCATGAATAACTGTATCTTTGTAATGAATTATTATCCAGTGAACACAATATTATTGTTTTATGTCCACACTGAAGCCTGGCGTAAAAAGATCTAGTGCCCTCCAGATGAATTTTATTCCCCAGATATGTGTGAATCTAATTGCATCAAGATCATAGGGTTTTGCCTATTCAGACCTTTTAACTTGATGTTAAGGCCACATAGTCCACTTGGATCGTGCATACCATCATAATTTATCCCGGGGACACTATAAGCACTTTAGGGTAATTTTAATCCAATTATATAGATACAACAAATCACTAACTAAAACACAATTTAGGATGAATATTATCACAAATGCACACTTTTAGAAAGCTAACAGATCATGCACATAAAAGATATTTATTAGCCAACCTCCATAAAGTGTATTAATTTGAAAAGAGTACTATAACTAACTTTGTACATGGCATACAAAATGAGACTTCTTGATAAAACAGGAGCATTTCATATATAGATGCCATATTTAATGGGGAATATTAGTATGAGCTAAATTTTAAATTATGTGTGGTTGGGTGTAATACAAAATTAAAAACTTGGGTGGAGGGTCATGTGAAAAATTTAATTGTGGGTGATGGGGGGGGGGGGGCTAAAAATATCATTTAATGAATTCATATCAATGCAAATCAAATAGATAAAATAAACAAAAGAAACACACAAACTGTGTTGCCACTGTTCACCAAACTGGTGACCTGTATTTATCCAGTCAACATGAACACATACACCCACTGAGACGTGATGCTGAAATCACCACCTCCATTGTCCATGTGGCCGAGATGGTGGTGCAGGAAAACCCATTTAATTTTGCCAGTGCCATAGTGAATAAACTAATAAGAAAAAATGTCCTCGTTGATGGGCCATGCATAGCACTTCCTAACATTAACACTGTCACACAATGTCAACTACTAGGCCCCAAGCACCCACAAAATTTTCAGTTTGATATTCAGGATGAGCAGATTCCCAAGGATTTTCTTAGACAGGATCTTTCAATGGACAGAGAACGACATCTGATTTTTGCCACAGACTCCCAGTTATTCTTACTGTCAAACTGATTTACACTATTACAATGTTAATAATGAATGTGCTTATTACATGGAAGATGATTTTAGAGTAGAATGTAGCAAGGCAAAGGAACTATATGGTTTATCAATTATACATTTGAATTGTAGAGTTTAATACATTTTGACGATCTAAAAGATTTCTTAATAAACATTAATAGTAACAATAAATTTGATGTTATTGTATGAACTGAAACCTGGTTAATGTCCAGTAAGCATGATTTATCAGATTAATTTTAGATAGGTATACTTTACATACCTTTCCTAGAAATAGTAAAACTGGTGCTGTTGCCATTTATGTTAATGATGATTTTAATCTGGAGGTTATTTGTAATATTTCTAAAGTAATTCAAGATTGTATAGAAACAATTTTTTTATAGAAATTGAAGTCTAAAATAGAAAGGTTCAAATAGGTTGTATATTGAAGTTTTGCACCTGACGTCACAGACATGTGACTATTTATTTATGCCGCCATGTTAGGTGTCAAGGGGTTGCTTGACTACAACTCAGTACACTGGTTTATAGTCCGGTACAATGCAGCAAACAACGTGGATCTTACACACCCTCATGATATCTTGAAAACTGAGCTTCATTCATCTCAAAAGCAAAGTAAAACATCATCTGTTGGGTTAGAAACCATAGAATTGTCAGATTTTATCATTAGCATGGATTTACCACCATATGGCTTAGTAAGGTATAAATATAAGATAATCCACTTTGGCCAAAATCCCTACACTATGCCGCCAGAGATCTGGGTCAGCTATGATAATCCCAGTATATATCCAGAGGTCACGTATCCTGATATATACAATTACTTGATCAGCACACCATCCCCTTATACTGGAGATCAGCAGAAAGCGTATAAAGGTCTGGAGGATTATATTTATTTTAAAGATGGATGTATCAGATCATTGATGGTTGCTCCCACTCGATCTGCATCAAACTGATTTTGTGGTGAAATGACACATGTATATAAATAATTATAACAAAATAGTGTTATCAAAGCACAAGCGACATGAACCATTTTATCTAATGTGGCCATAAAACATCAATCATCATCATCATATTATGACCGAAGTGGCTGGCACTAGTGTGCACTAGGTATCCATAAATGTCGGCTTTGGCCTGTTTCGACCTCTCTCAGTCTTTGTTTACTGCTGCTATCCATCTGTTTTTTTCTCTACGGATCCCCTGGAAATCTATAAAAAGGTATAGTTTTGTCTCTTCCTGCACAGCTTTTATAGCTTACAGTAACACATGTATGTCCTATGATGTTGTTAATACCGATGTATTTTGTATTTGTTGTACACCAAACATGAACGTGCCCCGACTCCCAGTGTACCAGGCCAGTGTATCCAGGGATAGCTTGACACCCAACATGGTGGCAACAACAAATATCACATGATTTTATGACGTCAGTGCAAAATCTTGATACAGAGCCCCAAATACAGATATATATATGTTTAATGAAGAATTACAGGTCATCTGTGAAACATAATCCAACTTTTATATGTGGTGATTTTAATATCGATCTCTTTAAATATGAATCACATCAGACCAGTAAATATTTTATGAATTAATTGTTTAGTAGTACTGGGTATTACTCACTGATCAATTTACCAACACTGATAAATAGGAATATCAGTACATTAATTGATAATGTATATAATAATGTTATTGATGTAGATACAAAAAATGGTATTATTATTATTAACAATATTCCTGACCACTTACCTGTTTACATCCTTGGTAAATATTCAATATGCAAGATAAATTCTAGTAATAAATTACCTACTTATAGAAATGTTAGACTGTTGAAAGAGTCCAATATTTAAATGTTATCAAACAGGTTAAGGGATCTTGATTGGACTGAAGTAACTACCAGTAACTGTAATTATGTAAATACAGCTAGTACATTCTATTGTATTTTTATTAAGATATTCAACATTTGTTATCCTATTATTTGGAAGAATGCAAATTGTAAATCAAACCAGAAACCTTGGTTAACCCAGACTTAGTAATTGCCTGTAAAAAGAAACATAACCTATTCAAGGTATTCTTAAAATGCAGGTCAAAAGAATCTGAAACAAAATACAAAGTGTACAAAAATAAGCTGATTAACATATTAAGGTTTTCTAAAAAAACAGTATTACGGTAACAAATTGGTTGAATATACAAATAATTTAAAAAGTACTTGGCAGTTATTAAATGAAATAACTATGTGAAAGAAAAAATCTTACAAATGGCTAAATGAATTTTACTGTAGTGGCCAGATGGTGTCTGATAAGAAAGCAGTATCTGATGGTTTTGACAATTTCTTTACAAATATTGGTCCGACATTCCGCAAAAAATTTAACAAGTTGTTGATGAAGAAATAAAAGAAATTGTATCCAATTTAAAAAATAAACAATTTTATAGTTATAATAATAATATGTGACATTTATATACCACCCTATTCAGCTAGAAGCTAATCTAAGGCGCTTTACGGTATTATTATCACTGACTCAGACCTGTTCCAATCTAGCACATTTCTCAACTCCCAAGGGAGCATATAACACATGCTGCCATTATAGGCCACCGCAAAGTGTTACTCAAACACAGCCATCACATCCTGTCAGGTTCTCATTTTATGGATGAGTGAACCAGTTGCCATATGACAGCATTGCAGCTCCAGGAGCCTCGAACCCGCAACTATTCGGCTACAAGTCCTATGCTCTAACTAACTGCACTATCACAGCTCAATGATCGTATCAACATGCCTTTAGTTAAGTCTTTGATAATCTCCACCAATATTGTATAACCTTTAACTTATATCTTTAACAAATCATTTAAATCTGGTATATTTCCAGATGGGATGAAGATTGCCAAAAATGTACCTTTATTTAAGAATGGTGACCTGTGTCAATTTTGCCTCAATTTTAAAATTCTTGAATTTTTTTTTAATTACAGGCTAGTATCGTATGTAAAAAAGAAAAATATTATGTACAAAGTCAGTATGGGTTCAGAGAAGCCCACTCTATAGGATTGGAACGTATGGAATTAATCAAAGATATTACTAGTAATTTAGATGATAATTTGGTAACAACTGGTGTTTTTATTGATTTGAAGAAAGCATGTGATACAATAGATGATTCCATTTTGATTTAGAAACTATGCTATGATGGTGTTCAATGTATTGCTTAAAGTTGGAAAAAAATATATTTAACTAACAGAAAACTATTTTTTTATGATGATATTTGTTCAGATTATAGAACTATGTTATGTGGAATTCCACAAGGTTCTATTTTGGGACCTATTTTATTTTTGCTATACATCAACAATCTGGCAAGTATTTCAAACAAATAAAATTTTATATCGTTTGCTGATGATACCAATGTATTCTATGCTGGTAAAAGTATAACAGAAGTTAATAATGTGCTCAACAGTGAATTAAAGCAAATGAGTCAATGGTTTAAAGTTAACAAATTATCTCTGAATATCAATAAAACAAATTACATGTGTTTCCATAGCAAGCCTTATCAGGATGATTGTAAACTCAAGATGGATGGATTAGAAGTCAGTAGAGTACAAGTTACTAAATTCTTAGAAGTATTAGTAGATGAAAAATTGTCATCGTCTAATCATATTAACGTTGTTTGTAAAAATGTCTCAGAAATATTTCTGTTATTTATAAAGTCAATCACATGCTTGAAAATAACCACTTATACGTGTTATACTGTTCATTAATACTTCTCTAATTAAGTTACACATGTGAGATATGGAGAAATACTTACATGTCTCGATCACATACTTTGATGCTATTACAAAAGAAGGCAATCCATACTATTGCTAAAACTGGTTATTTAGATCAAACCCATCCATTGTTTGTTTAATATAAGTGTTTTCAATTTTTAGATATTGTAAAATTAAAAACATTGATTATAATCTATAAAGCCAAAAATAACATGTTTCCTATCAATCTACAAAAATGTTCATAATAATAGAAGAAATACATTCATATGGTACCAAATCTAGTAAAAAGGGGTGTATTATATAAACAATGCTTCAAGCATCCTCCTTTTCAACATTCTATATGCCCTTGCTTTCATTGAAATGATGGTTTATGAATGTTGAAATAAACAATTTGAATTGAATTGAACATGTGTTCAAAGCATCTGGGTCCCAGCTTCATGCAACGTGTACCAGCTCAGCATCCACACTAACAATGACCTGGAGGGTTGGCATAAGAGACTAAACTCTTGTGGATCTGCACAAACCACACTCTATCTGATGATGATCTTGATACATGATGAAGTGCCATTGGTTTCAATCCAGGTGTGCCTTGTCTCAGATAGCAAACTGAAGCATCACCAATCTACAATGTTCAGAAATTGACAGCAGAAGATTTTCTTGCACTGGGACCAGTATGAGAGTGGGGATATGAGCGCACAACAACTTTTGTGTGCTTTTGTACTGAAAGTATTTTTACATATATAAATGAATGTGTGGTACATTCGTGTGTCGTTTGTGTGTATATATATGGTGTGTGGTTATAGTCAACATTACATTATTATAATGCTTTATTAATAAATCTATTTTTACACATATTTTCCTCACTAATGTTCATCCATTTATTTACCTGTCCAAAGATTGCTAACCATGCCAGAAGTTACACATTTATCTATGAATTTATACATTTATCGTAAACAAGCACTTATTTCATTAGTTATCTGTTCAGTATATCACAATATAGGTCTACAGGGCCCCTGTCATGGCATAGCTCAGTATAGCGAAATCTCCTTTATTTGATGGGTGCCGAAGTCTCCTTTATTTCACAGTGTCGAGGTCTCCATGGGCTGAGATCTATATATACTGTTTGATAATATCCCAAGTTGGAAGTTGCTCTGTTCATAACTCACATGTCACATTTTCAGAACACATCATAATGATGGTACCACTGATATAATAAAATTTAGGGTCTGGGCTATTCACAGTCGAACTTATTCATGTGCCAGCTATTTTAGCCTTATTTTATATTTGCATCTCAGTACCAAAAATAAGAGAGTGGCTAGCTTTTGGCTCAGATGTCAAAAACAACTAATGATCTAGATCAGAAAACATTGGCTGTGAATATGGCCAGTCTTTCTCCAGTGATTAAAAAAGATGAAGTGATTATAAATGTATTATCTGTATGTTATATGTTAATCTTACATACCTTTTTTCTTTCTAGAATATTCTAGGATCTGCTATAAATATTGAATAATTGGGCTAAAACTGTATTTGACAGTGGAACAAGTGTCAATTTGATAATTATTATCATTATTCTTTTATCATCAACAATATTACTGGTATGTAATATTTGTTAGGACACAGAAATAAATCATGAGTCCAGTATTTTTTTATAATATAAGCCTAAATGTACCAATTAAATTTACTTACAGACTTCCCCCCCAGGTTTTGTACTGCAAGGAATATTTATTTTCTAACAATGCAGTTTGCTCTTCATAATATTTTCAGCTAGAACTAACCAATCCACTAATTAAATGCCAAAACAGATAATACTATTTGATTATTATCTGATATTATATCAGCATGGCAGTCAACAAGAATTTTCATACAGTAAAACACAATTCTCTACTCTGAGTTAAGAGTGGGGTATTTAAAAAGCTAACCAGCTTCTATTTGATTTACAGAGGAATGCTGATATCTGTGAAAATGATTTCTTGTATTCTGTTAATTATTTTCAAAGGGCATTGTTATATGGTCGAGTATGGCAAATGTGTGTTGGTAAAAAGGCTCAGGGTACACTCTACATGTAGGTCTTCACAGACTTGTGTGTTGATGATAAAAGTCCAAGCATTACCACATTTCTTCATGTACACATAGCATAAGAAATCTACTGTCTTATTGATCAGAGCAATTTTACATGAGAAATTATGTGTACTGGTATTTAGTGATATATAAATTATATATATATATATATATATATATATATGCCAGTGTGCCAGTATGCCAGTGTAAATTATAATTGTAGCACATTTGGAGCTTGTTTGTAATCTCTTTGGTTTATGGTAGTGGGAAATGAAAGATTTATACTCAATTTCTAGCAGTCTGGAGTTGACCTTCTGAGGCTTCCCAGATCCCAGCTCTAGAAAATGCAAATGATCTGCAAAGGTGAAGGCACTAAAAGGCCACTAAAATGTAGTTCACCCCACTCTAACAAGTATGATAACATCACCATCACCATTGATTGATGAAAAACATACTATAGCCATGAGCTTAAAATGCACATTTTCTAACACACTCTAGTTGAACTTATGCCATTTATGGATGCTAACTATAAATTGTGTCTGTTATTACTCACACCTGTATAAACCTCTAAAAACACCTGGAAACACACAGTTTATTACATACAAAAATTTGAATATGTGGTCTTGGGATGGTAACCAAAGCTAGATCTTTTTATATACATATACTGAATGTGGCTGTTTCTGGTGAAATGAAAGGTCATGTTGATTTGCAGACAAGCATGAAATTGAGATGTGTGCACAAGGCTATTTCATTTCTTAAATATATCATAGATGAGAAATAAGCCAGACAATATCGATTTAAGATGAAAAATATAGCTTCACCAGTGATGGACTGGATGATAGTGTATGACAGATGTTAGATTTTAATGCCCCTATGATGATTAATATGTTGCTGATGTCATTTTGGATTCAGGTCTTTCTTCCTTCATCTAGTCTTCGGTATCTTGAACTACGTATTGTTTTAACTGATCAGTTATCATGTTTTTTACTGTAATTCAAACCTTGATGTATTTTATGATTTAGTATGAGCCATTTTATTACACCCCTTTTGGTGGCTGATTAATAATAAATAAAATTTTAAAAATAAAGATATTTACTACAGATGGTGGTTACTGGCTGATGCTGAGGTCTCCAGCTGGCTATTGATGGAATGTTTATTGTGGAAATTGGAAAGGATAAAATTGAATGAAATGGAGACTTTATCCATAATATGATAATGACTTGTATTGGTTTACATATATATCGTAATCAACCAATTTAATGTAACTTGCTGTTTACAATCAGCACAGAGTGTAGATTTATTGAATTTATGAACAGATTATATGAGATGTTTAGTATATGGTAAGACCGTTATTGATTTCATAGTGCACTTACAGTAATAGACCATTATTGATTGCATAGTGCACTTACGGTAATCAATTTGAGGCAAGTCATTACAGATAGCTAAATCTGTTTTGGTAGGAAAATCAACTGGGTTGATAAAATATTTGTAAGTCAGTAGTTGTTGTATTTTTGTCTGGGGAGGGGACTTTATTGCTGTTGAAAATGTATGAAATTAGAATTTCACATAAAAATTGTCTTTTCTAATTATAAAACATCACATATGTAATGTGGTAATTGCGAATCTGTGCAATTTAGACCAGTTACACTTCATAATTGTTCATTGTGCTCGTTGTCTTAGATTATAACATTTGGTAGTTGATTGACAGTAGTTTAAAATGAGAAACTAAAATATACCATTTAACATTAAAATGCTGCAATAGTGTTATCTATTTTTATCAGGCTAGTAACACGTCATTAATATAATATTATTACTTATTTCTATCAGGCTACAGGATCTTCCTGTTCGCTAGAATATTTTAAAAATTTAATCTTGCTCTATAATGCTCTGTATTGCATATTTTAATTTTAAAACATATTAGGCCATAATATATATATTGAATACATTTTTATAGTATTTAATTATATTTATTGACAGGTTCATGATAACACTGAAGCATAAATATTATTACAATTCAGCATTGTTTCCCCAATGTAAATCTTGATTTTATGTCCCAGTTTTATTAAAATGTCATAATATTTGTATAAATTATTAAATAAATGTAGCAGATAAATTGTTAATTAGACAGATTTGTTATATAGAGCTAATTCTTTTAACTTGAGGAAGTAATCCGCATTTCAGATGCCCATAAACCTCAAACAATTAATAATACTATTTTATGTTTGTACTTCTTAATAGTCGCACAATTTCATCAAGATTTATTGGGTAACAGAATGTTTATGATTGGTTCATAGTAAAAAGGAATGATAAAATGTCAAAATACAAATGTGAGAATATATCTGTAAGGGACTCTGAAATAATCTAAACTATGCTGTATTATTCTATTTCAGACACCTGATACAAGATGGAGGCTGTTTTGAAGAAGGAATTAGGCTGTAGCAGTGTTAAAAGCTACGGAGCAAGTGGCGGTGGCTGTATTAGTGCCGGTCAAGGCTATGTGGTTGATGGGAAGGCTGTATTTGTTAAAACGAATGACAAGGAAGGGGTTTGTGTTACATACATTTGATGTGACTTGTTTTCAAAGTAGAGTACACTTATAGTCAAAACTAATTTGCTAAATGGGAAATGGCAAATGATAAACCTCCCAAAAATAGTTTTGTAGAAAAACAGCTTGTGATGAATTACACTCTCATTTATCAAAATACTGGATGGCTTTCACAGCAAACTTTCATTTATATGTTGTTACACAAAGGTAAAGCTGTTCAATAACGTTACTGCGTTGTATGTTTGGCATACTTACCGTAATGGGGTCATTTAATTTTGTTGTTAACTGAATTTGTTTGCATTCTAATGACAGTGTATGTCCCAAACAGTGATTAGGACTATGTGGTGATATGTTCGTGCACATAATGTGTTTTAATTCCCTTTAGTAAGTAGAATATATAAGAATATATAAAAATTAGACTTATATTAGCACCCTGAGTGTTAATTGCTAGAGTCAATTAGAATGTCGAGCAAGTGTAAGAGTCCATATGAAACCTATAGTTGACCAGCGTGTTTAAAAACACTCTCTATATCAGATATATGGGAAGTAGTGACGAGGCGAATCTACAACACGATTTCATGGGATCTGTATTGGCACAAAATGACCATTGTTGCCGATGTGCCGTAAAACCACATTCATTCATGGGATCTGTAATGCCACAATTTGGCTGAATCATGAAATTATCCTCATTTTTAAGTGCATATCACTTGGTTTTGTCATCATCATCCATTTATGGCAGAGCTTTATCAAAACTCTTCATCTTCAGATCAGATTATGATGTGATTATTTATCGTCTACTAATGTTGATTGCTTCAGATTCACACAGTTTACTTATTAAATATAACAAAATTTGATTACTAATGTGTTTGTGCTCCATCTCTGGTTATCTATTTTGATATGTTTTTTTTTATTCAGGAATAAAAAAATAAGTGTTTGTGATTGGCTAAAATATAAACAAATTGAAATGTTTACTTTTCTAGATCATAATTTATTGAATTAAAGTAACAGTAATTAGATGTAGTTATGTTCTTTTGTGACTATACCTGGATGTTTATTTTACCAAATTTATGTATTACAGATGTTTGTATATAGGTATTATATCTAGACACCTATATTAAGATGTATGTAGGTATGCAGGAAAAGAATGTGGACAGTAAGTCAAGGAAACATCCAGTTGCTATATGTATTGTAGAACACCAAAATGTATCAATAGCTTTTACAACACATTTGAATTATTACTATAGCAGCTCACCAACTTATATTGCAGTAAAAGTCCTTTAACATTGATATCTTGCTCAGTGTGCATATATTTATGTATGCCCCATGACATCATCTTAGTTGAGACTTCACTATTTGCTTATCCTAATTACCAATTCGTCATCTGAATTTCCTCCATTATCACACACAACTAATGCCACTAAAACTAAAACATTTCTATTCCATCGTCATTCAGATTCAGTTCATTGGCCGTTAAACAACACCAATACACGCGTGCACACACACACACAATCATATGTTTAATCCCGACTAGTACCTTATATAACTAATAACAATCTTCATCATCTCCATCACATCAAAATGCCACTTTACCCGTGGGATTGAGATATTGTGAAATTATATTATTAGCACTTGCATGTATTTCATTTTTGATATTTTACTCAATTTACGAAACTAAAATGTGTTTTGATTTTTTTACTCCAAGTAAATAGGCCTCACCATTAATACAGATCAAATGATCTTTGGTGTAGACCTCAAACTTTACATATATTTAAAATATTAAACCCATGAATGAAAATAATGTATGACTACAGGTTGAAATAAATATTGATATTAATATGTAAACATCAATAGTTGGTTGATTAGTTAGTTGGTTGGTTTAGCATTGGAACTGGTCATATATGGGACACACACCTTCTTAGTAAAATGTCTCACTAGAAATAAAAATCGATAATTTAAATATCTTTAAATTTTATTGTTTTTATTATAAATGAGAAGGTTATTCATTACAGAGTGGAAGGAATTAAGTTTGATAATTTGTACATTTATAAAACACGGGGTTACTAAAATGAAACGAGCAAATTATATTATAGTACAATTGACTGGTCAAAATAATTAATATGATTTATTCTCGTCAAGTCAGAAGGAAACTTAAGGAATTAAAACAGCTGGTACTGATAATGTTTTTGACACACTTACCCACACATGCACACACACATATGCAGTCTCTTTTTAGGCTAGAATAATGTTTGATGGAGAGGCAGCTAGTTTAGAGGTCATTCTGAACACCCAAACTGTGAAGGTTCCTAAACCAATAAAGGTATGTTAGCACTTGTCTATGTGACACACACACACGCACACACACACACGCACACACCACACACACACACACACACACACACACACAGTCGTCATTGATAAGTATAATAATAGGTTTGATTGTTAAGCAATAGGCCAGATCGAGCTTCGTAATAATAATTTAAGCTAAGTTAAAAACTCAATTAGCGTTAACAGCCAATTATCTGTACAGACTCTGATAATCCTGATTGTCTGTCACAATAAAAATATTTGGATTTTAACCATTGAACCATGACATAGTGTAGCACATAACTATTGTTGTCAGAAGTAATACCGGTGTTCACTCGGTAATCATATTTATCAGCTGGGACTTGTATTCTCTTTGTCAGGTTTTTGACTGCCAAGAAGTGGGCTCGGCCTTAGTGATGGAGTATTTTGATATGCGTGCTTTGAGGAAATTCATGGGCACACTGGGTACACAAATGGCTAGGTAACAACAACATACTACAGAAGTGACACCTAGCGATTGATTTATCAGTTCATGCAAATGATATGATAATAATGGAAATTATTTGTGGCCACTCACTGAATCACCAACTTACTACAGACACAATTTAATGTATGATTACGTTATATAGATTAATAGCATAAACATTGATAGGAATTATAATATTCAGCTTTGTTTTGAAATTTTAAATGTTTTGCTTTCATATTTAAAAATGAACAGTTTATCCGAAAGTAGTTCGGTGCAGTTAATGCTTTCATTAATATAATTGCAATATGATTTACTGGTTTATATATGGGTGGAAATACAGGTCAGTGAAATGAAAGTATTTATCTAGGAAAGTTGGTGAATGATTTACGTTAAGAGCTAATTTATTTAATAATTGTAAACAATTCATCAGGATCCTAATTGGTCATCCTATATTCCTTCGTTATATTTGTTATGACTATGTCTCTTTACGCTCACTCAGACTACATCTTTACAATTCTGAACAAGGCAAGCTGCTGTCAAAATCTGACAGTTCTGTACACAAACCTGAGACTGTTAACTATGTTGATCAGTTTGGCTTTCATATTCCGACTTGTTGTGGCTTTATACCACAAGATAACACCTGGGAAAAAGACTGGGTGGCAAGTATTAATATGTGTGTGTGTGTGTGTGTGGGCATGTGTGCGTGTCCCTACATGTGCGCGTGTGTACATGTTCACCTGCTAAGGTTAACCATAAGAAGCATGTGCATGTAAAAATAAGTACTCATGCAGAAAGACAACAGTGGGTAGAGTTGTTCTTTTTCACATTTTTAGGTATTTTTCACAAGGCAAAAGTTACAACAACAGCTAGATTTAATAGAGCAGACTGTAAGTAATATTTTAAATGATTTGTTTAGATAAAACACAGTATTTTCCTTTGGTGGCTGAGTATTTTAGATAAAAATATTGAATGTTTTGAAATACTGGTTTTTATCTTGACTGTCTCTGATGTTTTATTCATCTTTATGTCTAATATTTTCATAACTTCCTTAAGTCTTTCATATAAACATATAATGCTAGGATCATCACTGGATTGTCAACTTAAAAAGAAATGTTGTTCACTAATGTTCTTCTTAATCATTCATTTAATCAATATTATTGTTGAATATTCTCACAAAACAGACAAAGTTTAGTATCCTGGTTATGATAAAAACCCAGGGAATTATCATATTAAAACCATTTCCAAGAATACAGTCATCTATATGTAACTTACTTGCTGTACATACAGTTCCTAGATAAAAAGGTATATATATATATATATATATATATATATATACTGTGTCAACTGTTTTATTGATTCTATGTATGAATATGATACAAAATCAATGGTTTCTTGCATCAAAGTCATTTTGTCAGTCAGTGTTTTATTATATTAATAAGATTTCATTTGTTTCCAGTTTGAGGCATTTTATTTATGCTTGTATGCAGATATTTATATTTGTATTCATCTTGGACAGCAAACACTCCTTTTGTCTTGGTGATGCAATAAGAAAATAGCAAAAATATTTATATTAAAATCCTGGGGAAAATAATGATATGCATTGGAGAGACCACTGAAACCTTGTGTAGAAATATTCCATGAGAGGACTTTCTAATGATAATCTATTGTAGAGGTCAACTTGCATTGCTTTTGGGGAATTGTCAGAAAACTGCCATTTATTGTGATGCTCTGCAGCTCCAGTAGTGTAATCTGATGTATAAAATCTTTAATTCTTATAAATATAACACACACGCACGCACGCGCACACACACGCACACACGCACACACACACACACACACAATGTTTAGTGTTTCACATATTTTGGATCTTAATGCTCCCCCCAAATAATTACATTTTCAAAAGGGTCTGGATAAACATTATTTAGTGTAATAGATATATCATATAGAATACCTATACTTTATACAGTACCACGACAGAGAGACACAGTCACTGTGGAGTGAGGCTCAGCTGAAGATAACAAAACTATTTGATGGTTTAAATATTGTGCCAGCTCTTCTACATGGTGATCTCTGGAGTGGCAATGCAGCAGAGATAGATGATAGACCAGGTAAATGATGTGATTGATGTATTTAAAATTAATTACTACCTGTAGTTAAAATAAAGGTGTGTATATGTTTTTGTGTGTTTTGTGTGTGTGTGTGTGAGTTATATTTATAAGAATTCAAAATTTTACACAGTCTCCCTCACCAATGATCCACACTTCACTTTAATCTTATCTATAAAATCATATAATATGTTACAGTTATATTTGATGCTGCTTCATTCTATGGACACAATGAGTTTGACTTAGCCATAGCCATGATGTTTGGTGGATTTGGACAAGATTTTTTTCAGTCATATCACAAACTTATACCGAAGGCACCCGGCTTTGATCAGAGGAATCAACTCTACCAGTTATTTCATTATCTTAATCATTGGTAAGTAAGTGTATTCCCTATATATATATATATATATATATATATATATATATATCTGACATGGAGATACATAAAAATCACTGTCATCAATAATTCACTGTGCACTGTTTTAATTAACTGACTTTATTACATCACTATCAAATGAACTATAATAAAAGAACAGCAAATGCTATTTTTAGATGTGCAAGAACACTTTTAAATACAGTGACAGCTCATTATTGGTTATTGAAGATTTAATACAGATCCAGATTCATCTTGATTCTCTTCTATACTAATGGATAATTTAAACCACTGATTAAAGAATATTTTATTTTGCATCGGCAGTCACAACTAATTTAATGGACTTTCACTGTACGAATTTCAGCATGATATTTATCAGTCATGGATTATGTATCATATTTTACCTTTCCAAAATGTGTTTCTTAATGACAGTGTGTTACAATGTCAGCAGTATTTTGTTCTACAGCTGTGAAGTGTTTGATTTTTAATTAATGATGTGCCCAGAAAAAGAAAAGTTTATCTAATTTTATCTAATTATTTCAGGAATCATTTTGGTACTGGATACAGGAGTCAGTCCATTGCTTTGTTGAAGAAGTTAGCCAAGTTGTGATCTCTGTACAGCTTTGATCCATTATGATAAAAGGTGATACTTAGACAAAAGTTCACCTTCAGATAATATAGACTTAAGTGTGTAATGCTTATAAAAGTAACCAAAAATCGTGTTCCAACTTCAACAAACATATGGATCATGTAGTCATCCCCATCCGGACCCAATCAGGTCATGGATACTGTCGCTTGGCCATTTTTGTTACCTTATCTGCCCGCATGCTGAATCTACTATAACTACTTCTAACTGTGAGAGTATAAAACAGCAGCCACCATAAGAAATTTAAATGTATGGTTCCGTTTAACTATTTCATTAACATATAAGGCTGTTTGGGAAAACTTTACTGTATTATTCATAAAAAAAAGTTTTTGTTACGAAATTATAAGTTTGGCTGACACTTGATTACATAAGGCCATACACACAGCTTTTACGTGATGACGACAGACCTCAGGAGCCTCCTGTCTCTTTCAAAAAGGCAGTGCCCACAGACATTTTATAGTCAATTCACTAGCATTTTGAACTGGTTGATTATCTTCATATTCTGACCTCATTTATTAATCTTATAAACATATTTGTATTAGTCCTGGAAATATGAAATAAAGTAAACTCTTCCTTTAAAAGATAAACATATCGATCATATTATGGGCTTTTGAACGATATTGTCTTTCTGTTTGGTTTCTAGGTAACTGTTCTTAGTAAACACAACCATACGATTATTGTAGTCCATTAGGTTTCTTTGAGGTTTTAATCATAAACCTTTTATTATTAATATTATACAACCTTCTTATTATACAGCCCAGAAGCTTTAATATGCAATATTGATATTTTTAACTGTTTTTGGTATTAATTTTGTAATAATTGACTGTTAGTGTGTTATACTATGAGTTTGCCCAAGCTCTGGTCTAGGTGTGTCACTGGGCTTGATTCATTTCGAGGATATTGGTGCAATAGAAGTTTTGTTATTAATATATTGTGTACATTTCTGTCTGTATATTCACTAGACAAGTACATTAGTCATTTAGATAATGTTTACAATACCTTTGAGGTGTAACTGTAAGATATAATTCAGCCAATATTTCAAATTCCGTTATTAAGATTAATTAATCAAATCATATAGGAAGTGGTAGAATGTTAATAGTAATACTAACCTGGCTGAATTATTGACAAATGGTAGCTTATGATTGACAGACTTAATACCATCAACTGACATGTGATTTAATACTGATATTATCAAGAAACCACTGCTGAACAAAACACATCCAGGTATATGTTTCAATATTAGCATATATTGGAGATATGGGTAACAAATTTATCCAAAGGCAATCTTCTCTTTAATGATGTTGACAGTACCATAGCTGTCTGTAGGTACCGATGTTGGGTACCAATGAACTATTATGTATTGGTTGTTTTCAATAAGAGGCAGTTTGTTTATAGACAGTTAAGCCTGTTTCTGTCTGTCATTTGCGGGTCTGTGCTAATATTTTTCTACAGTTGTTTTTCCCATCCTGTAACCGGTAATGAGGTCTGTTCCATGCGGGATTTTCTAGGGATTTTATTTCATTGTTGAAATATTCATTATATTTAAGTTGCTCGGTATAATTCTGTTATAAGCTTGTTGTTATTTTATGTTGATCGGGTAAGTTTTCCCATTTTTATGAAAATATTGAATATTATATTCTAAGAAGTTTTATAAATACGTGACTATGAGAGTGATGCACACACATTTAACAGATGATAAATTCACACACACACACACACACACACACACACACACGCGCGCACAAATTGTCCACTGATTATTTTTTACCAACCACATAAATTATAGTTATCTCCCACATTGACTGTTGTACTAGATGTCAAGAGGAGACACGTAAAATAAATGCTTAGCAACGAAATCTTGTAGGATGTCGGATAGAGTACGGTACTGAGCCAAGACGATAAGATAATCTTCGTCTGATCATTCATGATCCTAGGAGTTGGTGGAGAGGGTCTGAGTGAGTGTTAAATTGTTTGGCTTCTACCCTATTCACCGTTTGAATAGCGGGCTATTGGGGATACTCCCTAGTGTGTTGGGCTGCCTAGATTATGTCCCACACAGTCACATTTGTTACATGTTATGTATCATGTGTAATGGTTGACGATATGAATCATTATGACATATTTTATCTACTATGCTGTAGACCACGTCTACTATGATGAAGCGGCGCAAATTTACCCGACAACGCGCAGCGGCGGCTCCATGGCCTAACCGGTAGCGCGGTTGGCTACATATCTATAGCACCTGGGTTCAAACCCCGACCGAGCTCTACCGGAAGGATGTTCCGTCTTTCACTTTGCCTCGTTACATTTGGAGGTCGCTCGGCCCATTTAGCCTACCCCGTGCACCAAAGTGGCTAGCTGCCTGATAGCACGCGAACTTTATGTAGCAAAAATATAACATTTTATTAAACATATTAGATGCTACAAGATCTCTGTGTGCGAATCGTCTATATTCGTCTGGATGTCTATCTCACCGGGATAATATTCGATCTTTGGTCGTTTTAATGCTGGCTTCGTCGGCGAACCGATGTGGTTCTCTGTCGGGAACTGAAACGTCACGTGACGGGTGCTGCAAGGCAACGTATCCGGAGACGGCGGCGACGATTTGATGACGTTTGACTGTTTATCTTTGTTCGACAAACGACTGCAGCAGATACACGTCACTATGATGTCCAACATCTCAACTATAGTGATGATACTGGCGCCGAGAAATAGTAATAACAATATACCAATATCACCTGGAATAAAAACATAAATGTTTACTTTTGGAAACCTTCTCTCATCGTATATATATATATATTGTGTGTGTGTGTGTGTGTGTGTGCGTGTGTGTGTTAGTTAGTTATGTACTTACGAAGTAAATGATAAATGGTATAAGCTGAAGTTTCTGTGATACGCTCGTGGCCATCGGCTGCCATCTTAATCGACAAACTTATTATGTTATTCCTGTTAGATGATAGGAAATATTGTCGAGTGTTAAACTAGCTGTTCTGAACTGCATATAGATATTATATTCACACATACGCACACACACACACGCACGAACGCACACGCTGCAAATACCATAAACGGATATAACCCACCCGATGAAGTCCTCATTAAGCGAACTCCTCTGCGTGAAGTCCTGAAAGATATTCCTGATATTATTGTACGATTGCCGTAGCTGCCTATCAAAGTCCTGGAGCTGTAAGCTGACGTCGGTCAGACGCTGGAACTGGCCAATAGCTTCTCGAATCTCGGACTGTTTGGTCCGGACACTGGTTGTTGGCAAGTCGGCGTTCAGCAGGACGAAGAATTCGTCCGGATCCAAAGAACTGATCTCGACCGAAGACTTGCCGAGCATCTTATTATGAGCGAACACCGCCCTGAGGTTATTTGTCGTGGACGGGTTCTGGGCGATATTTTTCACGTCTCTGTTGAGCTTCGTATAGAGATCCTTGAGGCTCTGTTCGTTGAGCATCGAGCGCCACACGGTCAGGTAATGCTCCTCGAGCTTCTGCCACAGGTAGGCGACCGATTCGCTACGCGCCTTCATTCCGGATATCCGGTCGGCGAGTAGATCCACGCTGTCGGCGACGGCATTGGAGAGGCCGGCCTCGGCCAGATCCGAGAGCGGCTTCTCGATGTTGTTGACGTACATCTCGCCGTCCTGTCCGAGCTCGACGATGTGCGGATACTGATCCAGGTTGATCATATCCAGTTGATGGACGGTGTTGTCCAGGCTGGCGGCGAGACGAGCCCAGTTAGAGAACAAGCTGTCGTTCTGCTTCTTGAAGTGGCCGCTCTGCAGTTCGATGATCTCCTGAAGTCTGTAGACGGCCTTCGTCCGGAAGAGCTCGACGTGCGTCTGGAGATCGAGAGCGGTTTGCCTCATGGCCTCCTTCACCTGCTCGTAGGCCGTCCTGTTGAGGCCGCTGTGCGAGATATAGAGATCCTTGAGTACATTCCTCAGAGTGAGTATTTGCTCCATGTATCGGGCGAGCAGATCCGAGATGGCGGTGAACTGTGCCCTCAGTACGGCGCTCACCTCTCGCGTAGCTTCTATCGGCAGCAGCGAGGCGTCGTACCGTCGTTCTGGCGTCACTATGTACGACGTGGTCGGCTTCATATCCAGAAGCGAGTAGTAGATTTTGGTGAAGTTGTCCAATCCCTGGATCGCTAGTTCCATGCCGACGTTCAGCTGCTCGTCCATGCTCAGGTACATCGTCCTGCGCATGGCCACCTCGTTCGGTGACGTCATATCCATCTTGGTGACGACGTTGTCGTAGCTGAAAAGCATCACCTGGAATCCGGTTACTAGAGGCTGGAGGAACTGGACATCGACCAACTTCCACTGGGGAAGAAATCCGTGTTTGAATATCTTCTCGATCCCATTCAAGCCGACGTGATAATGGAACCAGGTTCGTTTGTACATCTGATCCATAAGACCGTTAACGTTCTGTTGAACCTGTTGTAGATTGCGCTTGAGCGTGTCCACTTGATATCTGTGACGGGTGAAAATTATATTATAAAACGTTAAAAAAGTATATTGTTTTATTGTCTGTTGTAATCTACCTAGTATTAAATAAATAAATATATATATATATATATATATATATATATATACAGTGTCATACATAGTTTGTATATATTATAATATTAGAGACTCAACTTTATATTCTAAGATTTCAAATTTAGCGACCAGAATCCGACGTTAAGCTTAACTCTATGGAACCATAAGACGTCATGAGGTCAAGAACGATCCAGTATGTTTAATAGTAATTTATTTCCGGATTTAGTTTACTGGGGAGTGGGATGGTACGGTGAATAGCGCACCTGAAATCTTCCAGAGATCGTGAGAAGGTCAGTATATGTTGGTTGATGTGCTCTCCGTATGTCCTTGCCCTGATATTTTCCGCCTGCAGCAGGCTGTTAGATACAGTATAGAAGTGTTTATCTGTCACATAATGCCGATAATCACGTCTGGATATGTGCGATACGGAGGTAGGGGCCGTGTACACCGTGTACTCGCAGGATGTATCACAATGACATATACTGACGTGACTATCTGTTGTAAGTTCGGACACTGAAAATTGACCAACAAAAGAGATGTGCCATCAGCAGGTATCTATCTATCTATTCGTTCTGTGATTATAGAAGAACTGAAAAGATTTTCTGCTATAGTCACAGGTTGAGCGACAAATTTGTGTATTTCTTTGATGGTTCTATTCACTTACATTACTTTCATATTATTACTTTAATTAAACTTGGAATTAATTAATCATAACGTTCATTATTGATGCGTTGTGTTCGTTGGCATTCTGCATTAAGGAGCCGTAATAGCTGGGTTTTAGATCTGTTTTTAAAGATGCCACAACTACAATAAATAGATGGACATTGGTGTAAGAAATTATAATCTTTAAGCAGAACCATTTTAGCAAATTAGAAAATACCTTGTCTCTGTACACAATTGAGATGGGAATGTAAGCTGCAGGTAGACACGTCAACTGTAATGTAACAAAATACAATAAATAAACAATTTAAAACATATCAGTTTCTGTTAGCTGATTTCTTTCTTCGTTGAGGTAGTAGAGAGATATTTAGACCGAGATAATTAGTGAAGGATGTTGTCTATGATTCTGGTAGACACATGATCGAAACCAAAACTTCGATCGAAATGTTAAGTATTTAACGAATGTATTATCACTCCTTTATAATATATCCCGTAGCGGTGTTCAGTCAGATTTGTTGTAGTTTTATGCACCTCAAACTAAAGCCTTCCATCGACCAAACACATTGATAAAGAATATTCACTTTCAGTTTATCTTTACACTGAGTTTAAAGATTATCCAATAACTTACAGTGTGCTGATTGGTGTTTCAGCGACCAGTATGGAGTACATCCACATCTATCAACAATTAACTGATACAGACAAGCGGCCTGACATCCCGTCTGTGTGTACTCATCGATCTCGGTGCATACTTTGTATCTGACGTCGCTATGTGACACCTATCCTTAAAATATAAAACAAGCATTATTTATACGTAATCGAGACAGACGTCCCGTGAAGAAGCTCACAACATTCTAACAAAGCGACAGATCAAGAGACGATTAAACCGCATTGCGATAGTTACACAATCTACATCTGTATGTATTAGCTTCTGTTATGTGCCGATGAAAATCAGCGGCTTCTTACAAAACTTAGTGAGATCCTCTAGTTGAAGAAGTCGAATGATGTTGATCATGACAATGGTAATAATTGTAATGATTATATAATATATATTCCTTGTCTCATTGTCCTCTTTTTTAAATACTAAAACGTATAATATGATTTCATTTTCTGTGATTGATTTACCTAATTCGTAATGATTCTTACTCCAGTGAAAAATCTCTTTTAAGAAGAGAATACGATATGGTACATGACATACAGAGATCTAGATAAATCATAAAGTAAAATTTCTCTGATGCCTTTTTAATATTTCTTCATCGTCTGATGTTTCTATCTAGGATAGAGAGCTAGTTAACAGCAGCGATGGACACACACACACACACACACACACACACACACACACACACACACACACACACACACGAGGCATTGGGCATGAAACATCCCCCAGGTAGAAATACCATCGGTATTCATTCCCACCACTTTGAGAGCTGCTACGAGTTAGCTCTTCGTAAGCTTAATTTCTAATGCTAGCAAGATGTCGTTCTGGGATTGGCTTGTAAAAAAATTCAGATAAAATGCCGAATGTTATATTTAAAATGACGCCAGAGCATTTTATGCTAAACCCAGTTTATTCACGAGAATCTTCTTTCTATCCCCGAAAGGTCGGACAGCAATGTGTCATGCACGCTAATCATATAATTATTATTACAAAATATTATGATAACCCGGTTATTTGTGTAGATTAGCCGAGGTACTTACACGCGATGAATGTATTTCTACGTGAGTGTGCATTCCCGGAGACGCCATGACGTGCGTTGGCCATAAAAATGGGCTGCTGTTTGCTTCATGAATAATGATAAGGACGCCAACGCGCTGATTGGTTAATTCGCAGTATTCGTATTCTTCGGCATTCAAAAGTAGGTCAAGTTGATACTGACCTAGAAATAACGCAAAAATTATGATCTTCGCCCAGACATACGGAAAAACAGTCGTACGCTGAGAGTAACAGCGACAATACTTCTCGATTTGTACGTCGTCTACCCGAACGGCACATCCCTTCTGATCTTTCAGACTGGCACTTTCAGTTCTCGCAAACAAATGGATCTCTTACTAAAACACAATTGACCTTCTCTTACCTAATTTTGGAAATGTATAACATAAACCGTGCTCGGTGAACACGAGGGAAAAGTTGGAATGTTTACATTCGTGCGATCCATGAGTGCATCTGAAATAAATGGAAAAGTCGCTTGAAATGGGATAGAACTTCCTTCAATATCCGATTAATAATGGCTGACGATAGGCGGACCATTTAAAATTATATGGTTATTTAAAAAATACAGTAATCCATGTTATTATTACCTAAGTAGCATATCCTCGGCTGTATGTCCAGTTGATGTAAATGCGTTTGTTGACGTTATATTATAACCAAATCGAAGCTGTTTCGTATGCTTTTGTGTATATATCGATATCACGCTGTTAAGCCAACCCTTTTCATGCAACTTGGATAATCTAGTGATATATATATATATATATATATATATATAAATAATACATGTATACATAAACTCTCACCTGTTGAGCACCAACCAAACATTAATCAAAACATTAAACACTGTAATAAGGATGTTGGTTTAGGCGACATGTATGCGGATGTGGATGTATCTGAATGCGTAAATGCATAAACGACTTTCACGGACTATCGAACGTCATCCTAAAAACAATAATCCAATAACAGCTAGCTGTCCAGTTAATAACAGCGACAAGTTATTATAACAAACGTTAAGCCTACCTCCATTGGTTTAGATTGCACAATGTTAGAGCTGGGCTCGTCTCTCCTGAGGCTGGGATTATCTGGTAATCTGTTACCGTGGGATAACTCAGAAAATGAACCACACAACCGAGTGTCTGGTAGATTACTAGAGCTAAACTGACCAGAACAATTATAACCCAAAACGTACTGAAAAATAATAGAACATAATAGAGAATGGTTGATTTGTTGATTGATTGATTAATTGACTACAAATGAGTGAGTGAGTGAGTGAGTGAGTGAGCGACGATATTGCCAATTGAGTGAATTACTGAATGAGATACTGAGTGAGTGAGTGACGAGATTGACAATTGGGTGAATTACTGAATGAGATACTGGGTGAGTGAGTGTGTGAGTTCAATGAATTATGCAACTGAGTGACAGCGGAATTAAAAGATTGTAGCAGCAGGTGGCCTACCAGTATTCACGCTGCTCGAATGGAATATAACCAATGAACTGTTGGGATAGACCGTGACCTATAAATCTGTCACCTAGACCGCCACGAGAGGCATAGACATATAGATAGCTGACACACACACACACACACACACAAAGAGAGAGAGAGAGCATTGTTTGACCGTGACAACTATTATAAGACGGTGTACATTGTTCCGGATCAGCCATATTCAGATGCCAGTTATATAACCTAAGAAGTTGTGGGGCTGTTGGGGGTCTGCGGATTTGTACATGAGGGTCTGTAGACGGGATTTACGGAAGAACAATGGCGCTGCCAGTTAATTATAATTTACATCCGTATGTTTATGTTTGAAGACATAACTCTGATTGACGATAAGAATGTTTACTCTACCGGGAAAGATCACCAACAGAGGTCATAAATCAGCATTAATGAGATATAATGTTACACTTATTAGCCGCTAGGCGCAGATTGGTGTAAACATTTCTACGTCATGACGCAATTGCTTGAACATTCCCAGAAATATGATCTTTTAGGTCAAGATGGCGGCTTCGGTGTAAGAAAACAGGCTGCAAATTAGTGTCATTGTTAGTGATCGAGACTTGATCTGTAATACAGTGGTCCCTGCGATAACTCTATGTGTGTGTCTGTGTGTGAGAAAGTGAGAAAGTATATGAGGGGGCTCCAAATCGGCGTTTTTACCCCAGATCTAGGGCTATCTATCATTACTGACCATCAATTTCTTGTCTCTTCGTCTGTCTGTCTGTCTGTCTGTCTGTATATTCAGTTGTTTAAGCATTTGATACAGTCTGTGGAATGCACTTCCGTCTATTTACCGCCTTATTGATCTATCTAGCCACATCCATTCATTCATGCATTTATTCATCCACCTATCCGTCCTTCCAGCCATCCAACTAGCTGACCATTTCAAATTGACCGTCACAACGTTTTTGTGCAACAACTTCACTCAGTTGACATCACAACCTATAACCCTGTACACCAAATCCCTGTACAACAATCCCCAATCGTCGTATCAAAATGTCTGAAGGTCAGATATCCGAATACCTTGTCGGAGGAGAGGACAGTTAGCAGGATAAAATATCGTCATTTGCTGGGGCGCGGGGGGGGGGGTATAGGCGGGGGAGCAGGTTATGGAGAAAACAGTGTTCAATCTAGGAAAACAATAACATAAAACCATCTTAGTAAAGTTGTTTGTCTGATGGAAAAAATCCGCCTCGAAGGACACTTATAACCAGAATATAGTGTACACTAATATTTGATAATTTGCATCTGATAATAGAGCCAGGAAGATGGATTTATCATAATTAACGGATAACTGTTGGCGGACTTCTGTAATATAGTGTTGGATCACATATCACTTCCACCTGAGTTCGAATCTAAGCGTGGGCATATCTGAAGGGTGTTTCATCTTTGACTTCGCTTCATTACCTTTGGAGGTCGCTCGGCCGATTTAGCATATCATGTGCACAAAAGTGGCCGTAAAACATCAATCATCATCATCAATCATCATCATCATCATCTGTAATATAGCTATCCGTTTATTCCTATTTTTGATATACAATATATAAACTAATTCCCTTTTCTCTCTCGTATAAAGTGTGTTTTATTATCTGAACTAGACATCTATCTAACTGACGTATTACCTACCTACCTATATATGTTGTAAAGTCACATTTATGTATCTATTCCGGGATATAAACTAACATGTAGATGTAGTCTATAATTAATAATAATATATATCTCGAGCGAGTAGCTTTTAAATAATTCACTCACTGACTTACTGACAGATAAACTAGCTGAATGATAGACTAACTGATAGACTGACTAACTGACTCACTGACTGATAGACTTACTGATTCACTGACTGATAGACTAACTGGCTATCTATTTTATTTATTGTTCGGTTAATTGAACGAAGACTGGTTTGCTTTATTCCGGATCAATTGATTAAGTGATTCGGTAACTAACTGGCAGATTGATTGATTAATTAAATGATTGATTGATTGATTAAGTGAGTGTGTCGGTGAGTGAATGGATGAGTGAATGAGTGAGTATGTGAATGAGTGAGTGAGTCAGTGAGTTAGTGAAGAAATGAGACGTTGGTTCCCCCCGCATATGATCTTTTATAAAGGTGAAAGTTATAAACTATCCATAGTTAATAATTATAAATGAAAAGTTAGATTTCGATTATTTCCTGGTACTATTTTATATTTTGTCACCAATTAGATCGAAGATCGAAGACACGTGAATGATCCTACCTACGCGCACACGATCCTTTGCCTCTGACCAATCGTCGCACGCCATGCATTCCGAGATCTTCCCAGTGCGCATTGCGACACCCGCAGCAGTCCTTGCCTTCCGGATCAGACATCCTGGATAGCCAGCTAGTACCGCACGACTTAGATCATCTGGAATGGGAAAAATCGTGTGGAAAGAGTTCGGTTAATGTGATTACGAAAAGTCGTAAGAACTCGATAGAAGACCATCGCCAGCTGAGAGACATTCTATTCCATTATCCAATTGGCATCCGTTTCATTAGCGGGAACCCTTCCAGATGTTAGAGATTCAGAGACAGGTTAAGGCCGTGGACAGATCCCGTATACACTGAGGTGTGTGTCTGTCTGTGTGTGTGACAGTCTTACATTTAGTGATTCATCTATGGCCGACCTTCTCGACTCCGTCCCATGACCCATTTAGCTCAGATTGGCGCCCGGTCCCTGATGAATACCACCCGATGGAGCTTAATACGCTGTCTGACGTTTTTACACCTCACCGACATCTATTCCGGCGACTTTTATCCGCCAGGTCTCACTTCCCGAGTATCTTCATTCCGGAAGCATTACGTCCTGCGGCAGTAAACATATCACAATAGCATCCTGGATCGAGCATGGATCGTAGGACGTCGGATTAGGACTCTAGATGCCGTCACCGAATGGTCGAGGGTCTTGTTTATTTGGTACGTGTAATGAGTGAGTGAGTGAGTAAGTGAGTGAAATGTGAAATGTAGATGTTTCATGTCCACTACAAAGGAAATCAGGCGAAGTGGAGATAATTTTAACCCAGATGATAGAGGTCTGTTGCCACCCGCACCATGTACCATGTGCACTGAGTGAGTGAGTGAATGGTTTATTTATTCCCGTCAATGGTTACACCTGGGACATTTGGCCAAACTGCAACTCGATGGACGAACATCCAACAAACACAGGTACGAGTCGAAATCGAACACATATCCTGGAGTTTTTATACCGCATTGCTCTAATGACTGCGTTATCCGAGGGCCGAGTGAGTGAGTGAGTGAGTGAATGAGTGAGTAGAGTGTGACGACACATCGGCACAAAAAGATAATTCAGTGTCATCATCATTTAGTCAGGATCCGCTGGGCCTATTGTAAATCCCGAACCGTACAGCCAGTACGTCTATTGACGATGATTTAATTCCGGAGTCACAATCACCCGACAGCCGAGCCTTGGATGAGTTTGATTGGTATGATATACGATATCCAGACGGGATGTGAGTAGATAGCACCGCCTAGCAGCTGTGCCTTCCGGACTAGATATAGATGTCGGGTGGGAGGCTAATAAACGTGTTGGTAAGTACTCGCGTGGCATGTATGTGGCCTAGCTCTATGATATATACAAGTCGTAAACTACACATGTAGCTCTGTGGATATATTGTCAGTGGTACGACAGCGGCACTTGATGACCGTCTACTCTGGAATTTAATACAGCAGACAAGCATGCGTATCATTATGACCCCACATGTGTACCATAAGCGAGCCCACGTGTGTGACGTGACAAGCTTACATGTATACAATGACGTTCCCACAGGTGTTTCATAAGAGGACTACGTCTGTACCACGATGACTCCCACAGCTGTAACAATCTAGACCAACAGATGCACAATTACAGGCCCACAGGTGTGCTATAACGGCCTGACATGTGGCTCGTGCAAAGTTCAACGGTACCCCGATATCCCGACAAGTGCACCATAAGAGGTGGATTATACCGAGGCGTACCGCATAAAGCCCGCAGGTGTATCTGAATAAATCCAATGATGCACTGTAACACTCACTAACACGAGTGTATTATGGCAGGCCTGCAGGTGTAGGATAGCAAAGAAACAAAGATCTCTAGGTATATCATGATTAGCTCACAGGTGTACTGCGTGTAATAGGGTAGAACAATAAAGGTACTGTGACAGACATATTGGTGTACTAGAACAGAGATAATGATGTACTGAGATAAAACGATGCTGTACTATAGCAGGTATACTAGCGTACTATGACTGACATAAATAATATATCTATCTAAGCGTCAGAGATGGTACTATATAATATGACATAAAGGCGGGATGAGTTATCTCTGCACGTCGTTTGGTTCATTTAATTTATCGTGTTTTTAAAATGGGCCGTAAAACAACAACAAACCTCGTACACGGTGATTGAGTGAGTGAGTCAGTGAGTGAGCGAGTGATTGGTTGAATGAGTGAGATAACACACACACACACACACACACACACACACACACACACACACACACACACACACACACACACACACGCACACACACACACACACACGCACGCACGCACGCACACGCACACACACACACACACAACAACAGTCACACTAACAACGCACACTCAGAGAGAGAGAGAGAGAGATAGAGAGATAGAGAGATAGATCGAGGGGGCCCCGCCAACACATCACATGTTACATAATAATTGATATGCAACCAAGAAAATTCAATTACTGTATATCTTCAAAACAAATACACTTCAACAACAACACGTGGCCGGCGACCTATTTTGATGGCTTCCTTAATAACTAAGGCAGTTTTTCAGCTTCCGGGATAACATTAATTCTGGTGAACTATTTGAAATTTTCTTTCGCTCAATTTCCGCGTTGAACTTTGATAATCCGGCAAGGCGCGTTTCTGGGAAATTAGTTCATAATATAGTTGTAAGTCTGAGGCTGTTTAGAAAAATCTGGAGAATGAAATTCCTGTCAATTCCTATTAGATCGTGGCTCTTAATTATGATAATATATTAACGAGATCATGCTATTTGCTTAGTGGCATCTCGAGAGACAATAATACATTATGAAAAGGTTAATATATAATTGTAACAAATTGATTTTATTCTAGTTTTGAGGCATCTTAGTACAGTTCTGCAGAACTTAAGTTATCTTAATTCGATGAATGTGTGCACCAGGTAAGTGAGACTTGTTTCGTATGAATGTGTGTACCTTTTGCGTTTTTATTTTTCTTCATGTAGACTATATTGCCCGATCCCGACATAAAAATCCAAACATTAATTAGTTTCTCCTATATTCTATCTGTAGGTTGAATTGTTCTGTAAACTGCCAAGCAATTACATATCAGCATAAAACAGGTAGCACAAAGCTACAATATAACTGTTACAAAGACGCCACACAACTACACATCCTCACAACACAGGTAGCACAAAGCTACCATATAACTGTTACAAAGACCCCACACAACTACACATCCTCACAACACAGGTAGCACAAAGCTACCGTATAACTGTTACAAAAACAGCACACAACTACACATCCTCACAACACAGGTAGCACAAAGCTACTGTATAACTGTTACAAAAACAGCACACAACTACACATCCTCAAAACTCAGGTAGCACAAAGCTACTGTATAACTGTTACAAAGACAGCACACAATTATACATCCTCAAAACACAACAACACATCCTCCTAACACATGTAGAACAAAACAATAACTGGATAGCTGTTAGATGGACACTTTACAATTATTACACAATCAAAAGCTGACATTTATGTGTTTGATAAAATGTTTATCAAAGTTGCACGTGTCAGAAGAACACGTAGCTGGGATTAGTATCAGTGCTGGCTATTATATGATAGGAAATATTCTACGGATTTAAAAATGGTGTCAGCAACACTCACTCACTCACTCACTCACTCACTCACTCACTCACTCACTCACTCACTCACTCACTCACTCACTCACTCACTCACTCACTCACTCACTCACTCACTCACTCACCACCACTCACTCACTCACTCACTCACTCACTCACTCACTCACTCACCACTCACTCACTCACTCACTCACTCACTCACTCACTCACTCACTCACTCACTCACTCACTCACTCACTCACTCACTCACTCACTCACTCACTCACTCACTCACACACTCACTCACTCACTCACTCACCCAGTCACTCACCCAGCCAGTTTTACTAATTACCGTTCTGAATCTAATGAGGTTTTAAGTATTATGACCTAACCTAAAATAGATGTTAACAAAATCCTGACTATTTCATAAGCGAACATCCGGAACTATGCCATGTTTGAAGGAAAAAACCCCACTAAACAGGTGTGGCATTATTTGAGATGTTTACTATAGATTTGTTAAATATTTACTCCATATATTTATTGTGCATCTCCTGCACAGTTGCATGAATAGGTTTGCACAACTGATAGGTGTGCCAGCCTTAGTGATGTTAACCAGAGATTTATAATTCTAGTAATTATTGGTTTTTTAAGAGGAGAACGAAGAACTGTTATCTAATCACTGGTGTTGGTCTTAATCCAATTAACTAATTGCTACTCTTAACGGTCAGCGAAATGTTAACGTCATTGTGTCATCTTCAAAGGTCGGATATGATCAAACGATAATAGACAACTGAGACGTATGTAGTACATCTAGATTATCGTTTAATCTGACGGCAGGTGGTGTTAGAAGTTCGGAAAGCCGCTCTTCCATAAACGGTTGCTGATGCCCAGCGAACGGCCGTGCAGCCTCCACGTGGGAGCCTAAGATACATTGACATTCCCAGGTCAGACGGGTCAATTATGTCAAAGTTCTCGGGGACGTCTCGCAATAGATAACGCCGCTTAAAGGCCGTAAATAGAGATAAATAAAGGTGGAGAGAGATAATTGGTAAAACCAACAACTGAACGTATCCACTCACGATTCAGCAGCAGCCAGGTATTATACCCGCCATGTTAAGAAGATAGCCCGATGTGGATGACGAAATCGTCGACCTGAAGCTACTTCCGGTTTGGCCAATGGCTATCGTCTTGTAATCGATGAAGAATATGTCGAGACAGAGACGAGAAAGATGGCAACGTCTATTTCCCTGGATGAAAATCCTCCACTTTCGTCGAACTTTAGGCCCCTCACAGATGATACGAACTACGATGCATCAACATTTGACGACCATCGCGTATCACGGACGAGCATCGCCTCGGAAACTTCCGGGCAAGCCATCTGGAGGTGATCATGCCATAGAGCTTGCTCGGTTTATAGCGATCGTGAACAAGCTAACCGGAAACAGAAGAATTTCGGAGAATGCGCATGAATCACGTCGAGGGCGAAGTGAAAACGCGGAAACGTCGAAGAATTATCCGTCACGAGTTTTTGCAGCCGTATATTCCGGTGTGGTAGGCGAGGACAGGGCCCGGGAATTGGGAAGCGTTGGGAAAGGTTACCTTCTTGTGTGGTTACGAAACCCACCAAATGGTCTGACGCTGGCAGGTGTAACTTCCGGTGTCGGAGAAGCTTTGACGACGGCGTTTCGATGAAAATTAACAACACGTTTTAAGTGGTTCCGGCATTTCTCGAACACGTCAGTTCCGATGAGTGAGCTACTTACGTCTAATCCACACTTTTGCGGGCACAGGCGAGCCGACCTAGGGAAAGGAAAGGCCGTCCGGCGTAAAGGAATGGCAATCGAACACGAGTTTAATAATTCGCCTTTTGCCGGAAAGATGGAGCCAATTAAACGAATTAATAACCTGTCGCTAGTGGTTACGGTTTGGTAATGCGTCCGTCTTGTATTATCTAAGGTGGCCATATCCTGACCGATGATAAATGGCAGGAATGCTGCGGCGAGGTAGTGATCCGGGCATCCATAACATTGGCCGATCCGTATAATAATGTATTGCATGTGTGCTGCTGGTCGGGCAAAATGTCGGCAAATATTTATTCCTACCGCTATCAATACCGAACGGCGTCTGGGCAGATCCGGCGGGACGGAATACCCTCGGAGGGACTTCGTGGCACTGAAATATGTCAGCTAGGTGACTAAACCAGCCTACAGGTGCATTTATATTCGCTTAATTGTCTGGGATGGAGTACGTCGGTTGGAAATGGGGGGGGGGGGTGAGATGGGGGCGTTCTGTCCGTCCGTTATGCGAGTTACGGGCTGGTTATTTTGAACATACAGCGCTCGCTCATGGGTCGAGACGCTCGAGTTCGATTCCCGTTCACGGCTCCAAGTATTCCGGATTAGTTCAGAGATTAATTTATTGGCTCACAACATCGTGGGTGGCTGACCACGTTAACTGTTGCTGCCGTCTCATTCCTCTTATCTCTCTTAATTAAAACTGGAACATTGAAGGAACCTTGCCCTGATAATGGCTGATCCAGAACCACAGTCTGGCCTACTGTTAATGCAAATGTCTATTCACACATACGTGCTCGCGTTTGGGCATGCGTGTATGTGGGGCACGTGTCTCATTGTTGATCATTATATATATATATATATATATATATATATATATATATATATATATATATATATATATATATATTCGCTATAGGTAATATGTACGATAGCCAATCTCAACAGGTTAGACCAGTTTTCACTCTGAGAGAAGAATAAAGAACGTGCCATTTGATGTCTTTAAGCAGTTCTTGCTGATACATTTGGCCCGAAGAAGATTAAATGCTTTACTTCAGACAATCTGATAGCAGCTTAATTCTAATAAATATACATTGGAAATTCTGAGAATAAAAAGTTATTTATATATATATATTATATATATATTAATTATATATAAGCTATCCTGTTCATAAGATCTCAAATAGCCATGCTTTCTATATGGTATTGTATTTGACATAGTTAATATATATATATATATATATATATATATATATATATATATATATATATATATATATATATATATATATATATTACAGGTATTTTTAATATACATCAAAGAAAATATAGTTCTATTCTGAAATGAAGACAAATCAGGAGATCTTCTCTTGTTATCTCATTGTCATTATTTCTAACTTCTTAATTTTACAGAAATACATAAAGACGCTTACCTTTAGAATGAAGAAAATACTCTAAAGATATGGCTATATCCTTGTTTGACCGGTGACTTCCCACGTCGAATAAGACGCCTAGCGATGTTGTCATACATCAGTAAGATAGACAGACAATTATATCGTCGTATCCACGTTATATAGAACGCCGACAATAAATGCTGTCACTTTTATAACGCGGCGCCGTCAGATGTCGGAGTTACAACTGTACGCTGTTAGTATTCAGCGCCTTGTAAAAGTTTCGTGGCAGTTCTCCTGGATCAACGCCCTGGCTAATGCTCATCTGTACTCTGGCAATGTAACGCGGAGAGGAAACATCGCGCAAACATTTAACCGGAGACCATAGCCGACAACATCCTCTCCCGTAACAGACATCCGTGGTAACCAAAATCCAGACGTAGTAACGCACATGACAACAAATATCCACCACAATCAATGGACGCATTAATCACTCCGAAGCGTGACTGGGAACATCCACGATAGGTGCCATCTACGGCAGACAACATCCACAATAACAGTTATCCCCACGACAGCCAACATCCACAATAGCCGCTATCTCTATGATGGTCGATATCCATAATAACCGCTGGACCCACAACGACCAATCTCCACAATAAACGCCATTCTCATGAAAGCCAACATCCACAATAAACGATATCCATGCGATAGCCAACATCCACAAGAACCATCATCCCCACGACAGCTAACATCCACAATAACCACTAGTCCCACGACAGCCAACATCTACAGTACACACGAATCTCCAGTAAAGTTGGCTAGTTGCCTTCGGGCTTCTGTTTATAAGCTCAGCTTCTCTCTCTCTCTCTCTCTGTTATCCTAATGGGCAGCCACACATCTATGGCTCTCAGTTAGTTGTCCGGTTGGTCTTCTTTTGTATCCTCGCTCCTACCGTCACATCTCTACCCTCTTTCTCTCTCCTACAGTCAAATCTCTACTCTCTTTTTCCTACAGTCAAATCTCTACTCTCTCTCCTACAGTCAAATCTCTACTCTCTCTCTCTCCTCCAGTCAAATCTCTACTGTATTTATCTCTCATATACAGTCACATCTCTCTACTGTCACCTTCTCTTCTACAACCACATCTCTACTGTTTTGCTCTATCTCCTACAGTCAAACCTCTAATGTCTTCCTCTTTCCTACAGTCTCATATCTACTATCTTCCGATTTCCTACAGTAACATCTCTACTATCTTCCTCTTTCATACAGTCACATTTCTACTATCTTCCTCTTTCCTACAGTCACATATCTACTATCTTCCTCTTTCCTACAGTCACATCTCTACTATCTTCCTCTTTCCTACAGTAACATCTCTACTATCTTCCTCGTTCATACAGTCACATTTCTACTATCTTCCTCTTTCCTACAGTCACATCTCTACTATCTTCCTCTTTCCTACAGTCACATCTCTACTATCTTCCCCTTTCCTACAGTCACATCTCTACTATCTTCCTCTCACCTCTAATGTCTTATTTACTGTCATATCTTTCCTAAAGGTACACCTCTACCATCTCGCTTACTGTAATATCTCTACGGAAGCCATCTCTACTGTTTGTTAACTATCTTGTTTGTTTGTTTGTTTGGAGATTGATAAGACATTATACGCCTGAGAATGAAAGCTTTCTACTCTGGATTTGTCCCCTGGTGAATCGTCAACATGATCAATACACGATTCATGACACTCAATACTGATGTCCCTCCCACATATACAAATAAGATACTTACTATGTCAGTTCCCTCCCCTGAAGCGTTACTTTCTTATTGTGGTGTCTGGTATAACATCACGTCTCCCCCCCCCCTCTCTCTCTCTCTCTCTCTCTTATATATATATATATATATATATATATATAGAGAGAGAGAGAGAGATACATCTAGCTATCTGTCCATCTATCCCTTTATCTAGTTACCTCTTCCCCTCCCCCATCTTATTTTCCTCCCGTCTCTCCATCTCATACAGAGCTGACCTAAAGTGATCATCTCACGATTGTCTCATTATCGCCAGAATCAGTAACCAGCCGTGAGCCATCTCCGAACATTGTCCAACATATGACGGGTCAAGGATGTCGAATGATTCTTCTTTTATCGCTCTTCCGTCTGGTCGATACGTGTTGTTTACTAAAGCAAAAAGGCCGACTGATGAACCGTTTCTTTGTTGAACTAAACTATATATTATTTTTGTTACAAGCGATTAGAACCTAACATCGACGTATTCAGCAATAACTCCGATGTCGTGGGCTAAGACTGGTCGTGAAGAAATAATTATTGAATTAGACTGTATTTTGGGCAAGACGAGGATTGGAAGATGGTAACGCCGGAAATAGTCACTTGAACCCTAACATTGCCCGTGTCTAGATAGAATGGTCTCCTGAAATAAGGATGTTGTGTGTGTGTGTGTGTGTGTGTGTGTGTGTTTCTCTCTCCCTCTGTGTGTGTGTGTTTTGTTAGGTTGACTACCGTAAACTATTAAATTGGTTTATAGTCCCTCCGTATACGGAGGATTATATGGAGTTGGCGACGAAACACGTCGTGACATTATGTGACAGAAGTAGACATGTTATAACAGTTGGCTTCGTTTATTTTTATTTTTATCTAATTAACGTATAGGATGACACAAGTGAAGTTCAAACATTAAAATAGACGCCATCTAGGGTGTGTGTTGTGAAGAGTAAGCTACACCGAGACGTTAGTGATGGTGGTGGGCACAGCACCCGGAAGCATATATCCACACACAACACGTGCACAGACAGACAGACAGACAGACAGACAGACAGACAGACAGACAGACAGACAGACAGACAGACAGACAGACAGACTCACTCACTGACTCACTCACTGACTCACTCATTCACTCACATACTCACTCACTCACTCACTCACTCACTCTCCCACTCACTCCTTTACCCGCTCAACCCCTTCGCTCGCCCACATTCGCTGGTATCCTCTCCCTTGAGTGGTGTTTCACGTTTTTTATACCACCGCAAACAATGTTACGGAGGGAACAGAGTGAGCCTTCTGACGGCCGTAGTGTTGACCAATGTCCGTCACGATAAATGTTCGCCATAAACTACCGGCTAATGGTCAATTTATAGTTTTTCCGGGTTCGATGAAGAGCTGCGTGGCTGATCCTTCTCATCTGAGAGCCACTCAACTCGCGAACAACCGGGAAATATTGTGATAACATTACGACGGCTAATTTGACAAGCCAACAAGACATCGTCATTTTGGCGTCTCCTAGGAGAATACTTTTGGGGGGTGGTTTCCCTTGGTTACCGTACCCCCTCTGGTGGTGAGCCAGGCGGGAGTTTTCCGGATAATAACATTTCTGATTAGGACGTCGTTATCGAAAACACCCCGTCGCCATTTTTGCCGCTAATG
>JAODUP010000376.1:182500-270000 GCA_025642065.1 Paralvinella palmiformis | reverse complement strand
TCTAGAATAGTTTTCCATAAATATTTACGGGGCGTCGGAAACAAATACCTGCATTGTTTGGATTAAGTTACACGTGTTTGTGCAGGTCTGAAATAGTTGATCCGTAGTCAGGCGTGTTTGTAGAGGAGAGGGTTAAAGAGGAGAAATGGAAAACGCCCTCCCCCCTCCCCATCACTCTCCCCGTCTGTAACACTAATGTTATAGTGTATAGCTTTTTACAACAATTGGCAACAGGTCAGAGACAATTACGTCGACAAATAAAACAGATTCTTCAAATTAATGGAATACATTTTCTGTTATGGGAGTACGATGGTCTTTCGGTGACAAATCAGACGCGATGAAGTGGCACCTAATCGAAGAAATCTATACGAGATTTACAAAACTTGTCTCGTCATCTTTTTGCTTGTTTTGTTTAAAACATACTGATGGTGTAGACAGTATAAGTGTGCGATATTCGGCGAACGGTTTTAAAATATGTAATTTCAGCTGAGAGAACTATCGTAGACTTTCGATTGTAGAAAACTGATTTTGTACTCGAAAAAGAGAAACATGACAGCTGTCAGAACAAAAAGTCGACGTCGGATCGAATCTTTATCGACAACATTATCTCTTGTTATTCAAATTATAGCTAGATTTTTGTCTGACTGGCAGGGGTTGGGGTTGGGGGTCGAGGGGGGGATGTATAACACCTAACGCCAATACTCCCAAACACTCATACAATTAGCGCGCACGTCCCCCCCAGATCTGATTATATCAGAATTAGGTCTAGTACATTATACATGACCAGTATATTTAATATATACTTCAGCTACTATTATGTACAAGGTGAAGTATTCATCTGACAAATTTAGAATTTTTAAAATTATTTTATGAATATTATCACAAAAGCAATATATATATATATATATATATATATATATATATATATATATATATATATATATATATATATAGTTTTCATTATTTATGGAATATGGGAACACATATGTTTTGGTCGTCACATTAGCTGTGATGTTTAGTTAATTCACCATCTTCATATTTCTACTGAATTTATAAAGGAATAATCATATTAAATCGTCATAACGCAATGTTTAAACTTGATTGTCTTCTGCCCTTATAAGAATTATGAAACCAACGAATGTTGTTGATCTATTAACCATATATGGGATCTTGTACATATGATTGATAATATGCTTGTAGACCTATGGTGCCAAATATTTGTCATAAATATATTTGAAAAAAGTATTGTATTTGATAACTGGCCAATGCTCATCAGCCCAAAACATGTTTTTTATGTGTGTCACATTACAACTGAATGTGTCCCTTTTAACTGTTACCACTTAAGTAGCTTATGCTGATTATCTGATGTTAAAGCTACCAATTATTGTTTCACTGTGTCCAACGGCCATGTTTCACAGTTGCCATGTGTGTACTCGCTTATACCGCTCCTTTCATTTAAATAATGTAAACCGGTTAACATTCTACTTTGACCTTGACACTGTATAGAGTCTCTGTTATTAGTTGTTATGCTCACTATGTTAGTGCGTTATCTTGGTTTTTGAATTGTTACAGAGTTGTCATGGCGAACCATCATTTAGGCTTCACGTCATGATGTTTTGTCTGAAGTTTAAGAACAGCCATCGAACAAAGGGTAAGTACAAATACAGCTACTCCGGTGCTCTAACCCATTTATCTTGTGCGTTTGATTTTATTTTCTATAATTCATATATTCCACAGATCAGAGAGTATCGGACGCTTGACACATAAGAACCGTGAGGGGGGGGTCCTGGTTTAGACACATACAGTATTATGGTGTACCGACAGTAGTCATTTATCTGGATTTGTTTTGAGCAGAACAGCTGTAAAGTTAGTGTTATCGTAGACGTTTGATGGAGAGAACAGACGGGTATTGTAATATTAGGCTCATCAGGGACAAAAGTTATACAATGACAATAGTAGTAGTTAAGGTGCAATGTACTCAATGTTCAGCACACAAAAGCTACATTCCACGTAGAGATGTACAAATCCTTCACTTTTCGCTGTGTGTGTGTGTGTGTGTTAGAGAAAGTGAGAGAGAGCATTCATGGGTCTGTTTGTCCATTTGTCTGTATGTCCTGACTATCTGGCTATTTATCTATCTCTCTATCCCTACCCATGTCTCTGTTTGCTTGTGTTTTGTCTGCCTATCTGTCTATCTCTCCGTCTGCCTCTCTGTCAATCTATCACACCCTCAAAGGATACCCCCCAACGAGACGTCAAAAGGTCATCCATGATGCTCACTGCCTCCGCTGGGTGTCACGTGGAGAGTCGACGTCGATGTTAGCGTCAGGATAAAAGGATGCCATCAGCAACTGTTTACTATAACACGGACATGGCTGAGACGATCCATAAAAACAGAAGAATGTGGAAACTTTGGCTAGAAACAGGAAGAGGATCTCACTCAAACTATAAACAATCCCTCTTACAATAGACGATCACTAACTAAACGAGTCCCTGTAATGAGTTAACCAGTGACGAGGTTAACTCCGTCAGGCGTTTCTTATCGGGATCGTCTACGTTATGGCGAACTGTTTCGGGGTCGAGTTCGGGATCCAGACGGCTCGTGTAACAAGGATCCGGACGAAATAAACGCGTCCACGTGTCAAGTTAAGTTCACGATTCGGCTATTTTATTATAAACAGACCATGGAAGTCTATTACTGTGTGCTTGCTTGCATGCGTGGATATTTGTATGTGCATCGTAGACGATATAACTTTCACCTGAGATTTTTGTAGAGAACAGTCAAAGTCGGGTAGTGTAATGAAATATAAGTGTCCACTCTGATATATAATGATATCATTTGATTAAATATATTAATATTATATCAGTCATCCAGTTCGTTACACGGCTGTCTGAGTGTCATAATAAATGTATATGATGATGATGATGATGATGAAAATGATGATTCGTGAATTATTGGGTAAACACTAGTAAAGTGTATTATTCATCTTACATTATTATTATTATTGTTATTATTATTATTATTATTATTATTATTATTACATGATACACGCACGTGATGTAATAAAACATGAATGATACCTCACGAAGTAAGTAGGATAGAAATAAATTACTTTGTAGAATTTTGAATTGAATAATTTTGTATATGATTTGCTAATTAGCCGTAATTTATTACATAAATTCATTAATTTCCTGGTTTTGTAGCCTCATCCGAACCGCGGATGAACTTTGTAAACAAATTAAGAAATGTATGCTTATATCATGAACTGGTAAATATGTACAAAATTAAACTATAATATTTCAGGAGACATTCTTACACCAGGAATGCAGTATTACATTCATTTATAATTAATTATACATGTATAACGCCTGAAAACGATGCAACTATGCTATATAAATCTGGGATTAAGTTAGAATTACTTGTAAGTAATTGAGCGAGATATGGCCACGAATCTACCGTGTGAAGGTCACTCTAACAACGAAACCCCCTCCCCATCTTAGTTGATCAATTACCTGCCATCTTCAAGAGGTCCAGGGGGTATCTTCGTATGTTTTCGTTTCCACGACGATTGTCGGCATTTCCTAGAAACAAGAAAACAAACCAACGTCCATGATCCGTGAAGGTAACACTTACCATCCCAACTGATAAAACGACCCACCTGGTACAGGTAGTCAAAGTAGAAACTTGTCTTAAAGATGATTGTCAGTGATCCGGATACAGTTTAGCTAGAGCTGCCGTAAGGCAGCTACGATGATGAACCAATATGGCGGCTCTCGGCGAACGATAAACCGGAAATCGATTAATGCTCGATTAATGCTGATCGATGGCAAACCGCGCAATTAATGCTCATTCTCCGGAGTTTGTCGAACGGTTCTCCAGGTTTGGTTTGGGATCATTGCTCCGGATGATGTCCGCTAGACGCCGGGGGTCGGGTGGGGGAGTGATGGAGGAGTTTGGGGGGGTGTGGGGGGGGGGGGGGGGAATCCCCATGGTTCCACATGGATGATTGGCCATCAAAACATCGATAAATGATCGTATTCTCGCCATGCACGTTTGTTTTCTTTACAAACTGTTTGTTTACTAATAATTGAAAATAGAAGAAGAATTTAGTTTTAGACAAATATCAGACAAAACGATAGCCGAGTCACTTGAGGATTGTATGTATTTATGTATGTGTGTTTGTTTGTGTGTGTGTGTGTGTGTGTCTCTGTCTGTCGGGGGGGGGATGTTTGGCGAATATAACAATTATTGGAGTCTATCTAAAACTAAATGTGTACTACATTCCTGTTGGGTCTACGCCCTCACACGTGTGTCTCGTCTATCTCCAATACTGTATAATAGAATTTATAATAATAGCAATCTTGTTGTTCGGAGACGGTATATTTTCTCTGTATGGAAAGGTTTTAGGTCACCTTATCCCACTTATATAAGTTATAAATTAGATCTTATTCTATATGAGAGAAAGGTTTTGAGTAAGTATGAATTAAAAAAGATAATATCTGTTAGGTGATGCACTGATCATGTCAACACAGTTGCACTTTAGACAATGTTTAAATATATATATATATATATATATATATATGTGTGTGTGTGTGTGTGTGTATGTGTGTGTGTGTGGTATGTGTGTGATTTATAAACCACTCACACGGAATCATTCTTCTCTAAAAATATCATCCTAACCTTTATATAATTTGGATTGAATGATTTAGTTTCAATAAAATCTCTATTTATTCATGTTGGCCGGTTATAATTGATGTTTTAACTTTAGGCGGTAGTGTTGTCTCATCATAAAGGTGTTAGTTATGGTCCTCATCATATACACATATAGAATGAGAGCTAGCAGGAATTATAGAACACATTCTAGACAGGAAATTAGAATTTACACATAAGTGTCAGGGAAACCTTATAACAATGGAGGAGCGAAAGTGGAAGAGGGAGAACAAGCAGCCTGAGATATGGAAATGTCTATTGTAAAATATTTATATGACCTATTTGTTTGTCTTTAAAATGGTGTTTGGAATATCTTGTGTCTTAAGAATTGGTCAATCCAGAGAAGAAAGTTCAGAGAAGGAAGTCTTCCCCTTTGCCATCTCGTGTTTTAGACAATTCCTATTCACTCTCCACTTGTGTTTTATATAAGCCATTGTGTTTGTTTACGTGTGTTTGTGGACAGAAGGATTCGGTAAACAAAGTAATCTGAAATGTCCTCTCAGCCGGAGTCGATATGATGTTGTGTTTTATGAAATAAAGATCTTTCTCTGATTCGATCAGTTAAACAAACGGTATCATTCTCAGGTATTGACCGGCATTACGGCTGGCACACACGCACGCACACACGCACGCACGCACACACGCACGCACACACACACACACACACACCTTTGTTCGGGATGGCTATCGTTGTGTTTTCTGGATAACTCATCAATGGGCTTGGATTGGCAGCCGACAAACGGTCCAGAACTGAGGATAAACAACGCGAAAGCTCCGAGATCTAGGTGTGCCATATGCCGATGTCAGCGTTTAGGAACATGTTTAGCCAGGTGCGTCAATGATTTGTGTCCAGGCTGAAATCTTGTTAATGATTGCCGCAAATTAGCCGATGGTCGCCGTACGGCGTACGAAATACCTTGAATATTTTCCCCGGTGAAGCATCTTCGTTTAACGTGATGGTCGGACGTCAACTTAAGACGTACGTCAGCGAGTTGTTACTTGACCAATGATAACACAGTACTCTTAGTATACATATCAACTTTGGTTGTAGTCAATGGTGCCAGTTTCTAGGGTATCCAATGATTATAACCATAAAGACCTTCGCACGCACGCAAGCGCGCACGCACGCACACACGTACGCAGATGGGTGGGAGGGGGGGGGGGCGGCTGGTAGTGGTGAAGAAGGCGTCGATGCCCCTCTCGTCTCTATCGCTTCACCGTAAGCCCATGACAGCTGTTTGGCGATCGATCCGGACAATGGCCTTTTCCCGTTGCTCCCGAGATTACAGTATGCTAGAGCTAGACACGGTCTGACGAAGGCTGGTACATAGAATCTCTGTCTGTTTGGTTTATCTTAAAGTAAACCAGAACTGGCTAGGTGTGGGCGGGGTTTAATTATACAGACCGTAGGTCGGTACCACCCAGTCACATATATACAACGTTAGGTGTATATATCCTTCTAGTAAAGACTATAAGACGAAGAGGCTAACTCGTAAGAATATCACACGTGAGGAGTGAAATGGTGCTAGCACGAATAAAATACTCAGTATGTTTTGTTCCGACGTCAGTGTATTCGTTGGTGCTAAAGGTGGCGTTTTTGACGTCATATACAAAGGTGCCAGCTACTAAGGGTGTTCCAGCTCGTCGGGACCGAAATACTACGTAATCACTGTTCTGCAGTTTTGAAGATATAACCACATGTTATGTTGCTTGCATTTTGCTTTTGTGCTTAATAGTATTTGTTAAGTACATATAAGCAACTGAATGTTTTGATACCATCCAGGTAGACCAATGACCCGTTAAGGTAATCAATACCAGGCTCTGTTATTGTCATATAATCTTGTAAGGATATAACAGTCAAATTCCAGCCTCCGGCGTTACTGGTTGGACTGAATATGACACCATTTTACAGCAGGGTAACCTACCTGTGTACAATAGTAGTTAACGAAGCAGATCGTGATCTGACATAAACGCTGAGCGTCGTTTACGTCAGGTATCTGTAACCCTGTTACCTGACATACAGAGACAAAAATTATATATATATATATATATATATATATATATATATAAACTTTTTTTACGCGAATACTATTTTTTTACCACAGAATAATAAATGAATTGGTACCAGACGTTAAAAAGTCAAAACAAACTATAAACTTCCCATCATCTAAAAAAAAATTATAATTAAAAAATGCATCAACAGGTGAGTTGTCTCGAATCAACTTAAGTCCCTCCCCAATATGGATCGGATGGGGGGCGGGTTTTCAAGGTGTAAGAAGAATTATCGCCCGAATAACAACACACACGAAGAAATACCAGATGTTTTGGATTTCAGGATCAAGTGATGAACAGATTACTGCCTCAAGAAGGCTAAAACAGAATTTGGTAGATTAGATCAAAAGAACTCCTCGAACTGATTCTAAAACTAATGGATGATACAGGTGTGAAGCTGCCAAGTGATGTTTTAACCGAACGTCTGGCACAGAAGTGTATCGACTTCTTTGTGAGAAATAAATCATACGAGACATCTACGGGAAAAATTATGATCAGCTGTGATATCAAGCCGTTTGTTTGTTAATGAATAGATAATTGGCATATTGTATTTCATCTGACCTTAACGAAATGGAGCATGATGTATTCCTGAGAGGACTTCAGACTTCGTTGAATTTCTGGACATATATCCGGGTCAGACTTCAAACGTAGGAATTTGTCCCGAAGATTGTCCCTTGATATTTACCTTTACTCTTGTAGAACAGATAGATCTGGAGATATATTGTTTCATAAACAATAAGAAGGAAACAAATATTTGAAGCCCAATCAGAATCGGATGGAATCAATATTTAATCTGGATCATCAATTTTAACAGAAATCTGGAAACCTTTATCCAAATATTACCAGTGTTATGCATCATATGGGTGAATCATTTTGATCAAATAATATATATATATATATATATATATATATATATAATTGTGTGTGTGTGTGTGTACTCTTGTTTGGCATATTCCTAACGAGGAAGATGAATAATAATCCCTTGTGATGTAGTTGTTTACATTTTTATTGTTCCATGTTCTTTTCGTGGATTTAATGAGCTGATATTTTGTACGACAGAAGATGCACAACGGAAAACTTGTCAATTGTTATTTTACATGAGTTCTTGTATCTCCTTCTGTTAAAAGTTCTCTCAGAAACCGACAAAGGTAAAACAACACAGTCGCCTCATATGATAATATAAACTTCGTAAACAAAAGTATTAATGTAAAGAAATAAAATAACAAGACAGCTTGATATTACCCATATTTATAGATAAGTACTAACACCATTCAACAACAGTAGCATGAATAATTAAACTTCATTGCTATACAATTATATAGTACAGATAAATCCAGTTTACTTTTTATGAAAGATTCCATAATTTGTTACCTCAGTATTTGAAAACAACAACAGAGAGCGATTCTCGGTACCAACACTGTTCTTGCTCCGATTCTAGGTCAGATAACACTTCATTATTCTATCGCTTTATGAGTGATAGTGACCCTTAGAGAGTGTGGATCCAAAATGATGATAGATCGTGTTTTTTTAATTCCAGATGGTTGTCCAAAATGTGGCGAACATATTTAATTTATATTGTACGATATTTCTGGCAATATTAAAGTAGAGCATTAAGTGTCCAGATGCCAGTTCTGGAAAAGAACCATGGAAGTTCTTCTTCACACCATTAGCATGTCACAACCATAATTTATCTTGGTGAGACTGGGCTAAAACATGCCCAGAGGGATGTCTTTGTTGGAATTATGTAGTTAATTTTCCGTCTTTTTTATATAGTTGCTGTTCAAGCAAGATGTCTGGGCGAATCATCCCAAGGAATAAAATAGCAAAGGCCTTTAGGCTCGCAAATGTTCTGATACACTCTACTGTTTTCGATAAGCTTTAGGAATAAATAGATATTACGTAGATATTTGCTCTCTTAAAATATCATGTGAATGGTTTTTATAATAAATTTCTTCAATGCTTAGATCTGGAGCCTGTATTCAAAAATATACATATACGCACGCACGTACGGACATACGCACACATGCACGCACCCCCACACATATATAAAACATATTTCATTACAATTCTGCCATGGAACATTTGTCATGTGTAAAAGGAGCTTTCATGGCGTTATGCTCAAAGGAAATGTTAGATGAAGCATCGGAAATATGTGAACACGAATGAAAAAAGGGTATTCTCTTGGCTAATGAAATAGAGGTACTGAGGACAATGGGATAACAGATTGAGATGAAACCACAACAAACGTTGGATATATTTGCGTTTCAAATTAATATTTGTAATAAATCATTTCGCCAAAACCTAAGTTTTTTTCTTTCGGTGCTTCCTCAATGCTAATTGTTGATTTATATACCCGTAACTGGCTTAAACCTCTTTGGTAGCCTGGTTAATGTTTTCTCCAGACCTCAATTATTAACCGAGGAAAGGTCACCAACAATGTTCCAGTTGAGTCCCGCAGTTTCTCGAGCCAGCCCTAACCAAACGAAGCATTAACGCCAACAATAACAATGTCAGCAGCGACCATTAATTTGATTTCAGAACCAAAATGACGAAATGGCAGTTTTAGCGCCTCGCATGACGCACTACTAGCCGCAGCGAGAAGACGCCAATAACAGGTCAGAGCATCAACTATGAGGACAAGGATGGCTGCTCCCTCCTGGCATCTTGTGACGACAAAAGACAACCGCCTGCCAATTATACGGGAATGAGAGCGATAAGCACGTTAGCCACTTCTTTAAGATATACTAACGATGGACAATGTGCTTCCGGCAGTCAATAAGCGGTGATCCGCCATCGTTCTGGACATAGCTTCTACCACGGCAGATGGCGTTAGTGGCGATAGGCAGTGGCTTCCGAGCAGTAAAAATATGGACTAGATTTATTAAATCGCTGCCGACTAAAATGATGGCTTTATGTCAGGAATTGCTGGTCTGTGGGCCATAGATAGCGGGATTGTCATGGTTGGCGCAAAATAGGGGATATTATATATATATATATATATATATATATATATATATATATATATGACAGTTGAAATGAATAGGTAGCCATTTGTATGAATAGTGATAACCTGCATATTTGTCACTATCATCATGATAATCATTATCTTCATGGTCATCATCACCACTATAACAATCTCCAGCACTCTCATCATCATCATCATCATCATCATCATCATCATGATTACCTTAATCTCCGTATTTATTATGACCGTCGCGCCATCATCAAAGAGAAATATGTGTGTAAATATGCACAGAGGATATTTTGAGATATGAAGGTATTAAGAGGATAATTGAAAAATTAGGCCATCTCTCTCTCTCTCCTCTCTCTCCTCTCTCTCCTCTCTCTCTCTCTTCGATCATAAATAATCCGAGAAAACCCATCAACCGATGTGTGCTGCGAACTTAAACTGAAGATAATGAACAAAACTATCAATCATAATTCTCGTTATCTCTATCTATATACGTTATCGTTGATTAATAAGGGATTTAATTGTATCTAACACACACACACGCACGCACGCACGCACGCACGCACGCACAGACACACACACACACAATAATATCTAAATTGGACATAGTGACGTAATATAGCCGTATAAAAGTCGATCAGGTATGAATTGATAGAACGTTAAGAGATAAAAGAAGACAAACCGTTGTCAGGGTAACATTTTATATGAGAGCTTCACATGTAACTACCGATTACGTGTAATCAATTATAATAATTATACGTCTCTTATAACTGTCTCTCAATATAAACATCGTCGTCATCGTCGTCATCATCATCATCGTCATCATCACCATCGTCATTATCGTCGTCATCATCATCATCGTCGTCGTCATCGTCGTCAACGTCGTCGTCGTCGTCATCATCACATCGTCTTATCGTCGTCATCATTCGTCGTCATCGTCGTCGTCGTCATCATCGTCGTCGTCGTCGTCATCATCATCGTCGTCATCGTCGTCATCAGTCATCGTCGTCATCATCGTCGTCGTCGTCATCGTCATCATCATCGTCATCGTCGTCGTCATGGTCGTAATCATTATAATCATCATCATCATTATCATCAGCGACATTACTTTAATGATCATTTGAAGTAAAGCGAACTTATCTCACCGTTAACGATCCATAAATCATCTTAATCAAGTATCATTATAAGCATCATCACTTCTCTTAATCTTTATATATCTTGGCTGATGTGTGTTTTATTTGTCGAGAACAGTCATTAGTGTAATCATCGTCACTAACATACCACTATAACTACTACCACTACCTCTAGTACTACCATCACAGGGTGTCCAGATGGTGCAGTGATTAGAGGACTGCATTGCAAACTTCCTGGTTGGGTGTTCGAATCGGGTTGAGAGCTGCATTTGTGGGATTTGTGTGCTTGGTGGAGTCGACCGTCGGTCATATGACCTGAGTGTGACTAGCGCCGAGATTAAACAACTCAAATCAAATAGATTAGCAATACCACTACCCCCACTGCGACTTCTACCACCACCATCCAAACCGCCACCACCACTACCACTACCAAAATCACCACCAGAACCGCCACTACCATCATCAGCAGCAGAATCCCACCAAATTCACCACCACCACTACCACCACAAAAACCACCACCACCATCACCACCACAAAAAGTGCAACCAGCAATACCAGTGGTACTAATGGTATCTTACTGTCGATGACTAACATACCAATAACAAGTATATCAACCAATATTAACATCAGTCTGACTAACGATAATATAGACTACTAGTAACATAATCAACCTAACTAACCGAATGACTAGTAGTACCTTACTCAACATGAGTACTAGTATGTCATATATCAACGTTTCTGTTTACAGTAATATAAATAATTATAGTAGGCGTCTCCAGAATATAGACCGTGTTTTGTTTAAACTGTAACTGTTAATATAACGACTGGAGTAATGAACACATTCAGCCAAATTGAGCCCGTGTTTGATTTGTGTTATTCGAAATTATTTCTAAAGTATTTCTTGTAAGACGGTCATTTCACCATTACGACCAAAATGTTTTTGATTCTTTGTTATGGAGCGTATACAATGTGCTTGAGTTTATCCGCTGAGACCCCTGTCCTGTTAGGAAGATTAAATATAAGTCTGTAAGATCGTCTTTATTGGGATATACTATAGTATGTATTATTTCTGTAAATACAGAAAATGGGAAGCTTTCTATCTCTAACAGTGTAATAGTAGCGTAAGCTAAATGATAGAATAACCACATCATCTTCCCTGGATAAAGAATCTATTTGTCATTTTGGCAGAACCCAGTTACGAACAAAGTTAGGGTTAAATACAATATCCGTGACACGTGTGAACTTCACCTAATGCTATTTTCTATAAAGCTGATCGCCAAGGAGGCCGTGACCTTTGACCCGACCCATCAATAACTTCTCGGCTGCTGAGTTGGGCGTTTGTTTTCACTTTGACATTTGGTTTCGCATGATATTCGTAAATACTGCAGGAAGTCTTGCTGATGTACGAGAATGGCTCTATAAACATTGTATGTTAAGCAGCATCAGGCTACACAGCACAAGGCCGGTTACTGATCTCCATAGTGAAATGCATGCCCTTTAAGATGGCTGCCATTATGCTAAAGAAGTTCTGGCTGGTTGTGGAGTACTTGTTATTGACACCGTACAGAGTCTTAATGGCCATGATTCATGGACGGCATTTGTAGGTTAATATTTTTACCCTCCCCCCTCCACACGAAAACACAAAATATTACAAGAAGGCGTTTGTATGTATATATATATATATATATATATATATATGTGTGTGTATATATGTATATGTGTGTGTGTGTGTGTGTGTTCGTGCATTTGATATCCGCGATGAAATTATATACGTAGTTAAAGTACTACTAGTCTACATTTGACGTATATGTGATCAAACAAAAACGTTGCAGCCAGGCAATACCTTTTACATAAATTCTTCTAAACTATGTCGGCGTACTATACCGCACACCACCTGGAAATGATATTTTTCATAACAATGTTTCACGTTCTGATTACCCCATTCCTTCGTCAAGTAGACTCCCAGCCAGGTGTCTCTAGTGATACCAGTGGGGAGGCCGACCCCCCAAAAACAACAATACTCAATTATGTTGTAAATTAGGAAGCTATATCAGCAAGCAATTAAACCGGAACTGTTGTGTGTTTTGTTCTTACTGTCTCGGTAGCTGGTTATAAGGTTAGTGTTCTTCATTAGACCGAGATTGAAAGTTTTTGTGATTTGCTCCTGATGTCAATCATTATGTATTTGGGTTCCTGCTAAATTGACTTTTCGTTTGGGATTCTAATCCAGACCGATGACCGATGCCTGAAATGCATCCAGACAGCTCTCTGACAGAATGGCATCCGTGCAAATACGGCTCTTTCCGGATTAATTTCCCGATTTGTAGTTGGATAATTGCTTCGCATCACTTCTATAACACGTGGAAACAATCAGGATTCAGTCTTAAATGACGGGAGTCGGGAAACAGAGGAAATACGCTAATCAGAACATTTCTTGCTGTTGCGTTTTATCCATTCCTTCCACACGGATCAGGCTATGGTCTGCTTCCGTATGCAAACCGTGAAAACACATATCCGTGGGATCTAAATTTGATCTTTGATATTTGTTTTAATGATCCACATCAATGAAAGAGTAAAATAAATCAATAATCTTGATCAAGTAAATTTTGTATCGATTATCTACATCTTAGCTTAGGGATTTATATTAATTTGAATGCGTATGTGTGCGTACCTCACGTCTGTGTATGTATGTATGTATGTATGTATGTATGCATGTATATATGTATATTTGTATGCGTTTTATTAAATGAGGAGATTGAGCAACTAACATTTGTAGTTCACATAAAAAGTGTTTGGGAGAACTGAGGACGGATGACATCAAGAAGAAACGACACAAGTTCTAAGAAACTAACTACGGATCAATCTAATTATAAGTAATATCCGGTACAGCAAGGCTAGGATTATGTCATGGAAACCGAGTTTTCCAAACGAAAGACAATCATTTCAGGACCGCTTCTCAATGAAGCTTCTGCTAAATATTCACGATTTTCTCGAGGGAAATATCTAGAACGAAATTACACAAGGAGAAGTAATCCGATAACTGGGAGAGCTAGCGACAGTGAAGAAGACTGGAAGAATGAGAGGAGCGACTATTAGCCAGAACGGATCATTGTCTGCGAAATACTGAACTGTATCTCTGTGTAGTGATCAGGCAGAGACTTTCACAATGGGTTCACTTTAATATATGCTCGTCACATAAATATATATGATATCCAGCTAAATGGCTTTGTTAGAGTGTTAACTGTTAGTGCAATATCCCTTTGTAGGAATGATTGTGTTTGTTGGTTAGTCAATCCGGTATACCTGCAGGACAGACCATAGACCTAACGCCGGTCACTTTAACATGGTCTTTATATATATGAGGAAAGTACTCCATTAATCAATACGTTTTTGAGAATACAACAATATTCTTTACTAAAAATAGTATTCAATATACGTTTGTTTTCGAACTGGCTTCTTGTTGTATAAAGAAAGCATGTACGAAGCTCCTGATTGACGACAAATAAATAGATTACGTCATCCAGCAAACAATTCTGAATTATTGGTGTAAATTAAAATATTACTGATAATTTGCCTTCCATTAGCCAGAATCCGCCGAGTCAACCTACTAAGTCCATATCTGCTTTCACTGTAAGCAAGTCAATTATACATTTTTGTTTATTACATAACTACGACGTCGGCACTTCCTGTCTGGGTGGCACATTGTGACGGGAAATCAACAATTGAGCGGAGATGTACTTCTTTAGATTCTAAACTAGCTTTATTACGAAGGATGTTTCGATAAATATGGTTCGAGTACAAAGAAGGAGCACACACATACACACCCAACCACACACACACACACACACACACACGCACGCACGCACGCACGCACGCACGCACGCACACACACACGCGCACACACACACTCAAAACCACTCAAAACCAGGGCCATACTTCACACGATCTAAAATGCTAAATGGCTAATATCCTGTTATAAATATATATATATGTATATATATATATATATATATATATATATATATATATAATGAAAGACTATATTTAACTGTAGTTTATAAAACAATGTTGAAGTAAACATTACACAGAATATGTTAGACAATGTTAACTTCTGTTAGATATTAGAAGACTAATAATGGTTGTTGCATTGTGCATGTCTCCTACCAATTAAGCTTAGTAATGTGCTATTATAGGTAGTACCAATCATCATTTAGTTACCTGTAGTTTGGATGTATAAGTCTTGATCCATAATAAGGTTTGAGTTTTCCTTGCAGCTGTTGTTATTGTCGTTGTTATTGCCGTTGTTATTGCCGTTGTTATTGCTGTTGTTACACACAATGGCGTAGGAAATCATGTACATTGTTAAATACAATAACTTAATTTTCGTGTACTATACATTTTGGTCAAGGGCATATTTCGTTTCCATGTCTGTTTAATATTACTCGTGATGTTACTGTTTTGTACATGATAATGATAATTGATGTTTTACTGCCACTTTTGTGCACTTGGTAGGCTAAATGGGCCGAGCAACCTCCAAAGGTAATGAAGCCATGTCAAAGATGAGATTCGAACACGGGTGGTAGTAATCTGTGATCCAACACGCTACCGTTAGACCACGGAGGCGCCCTTTACTGTTCAATAGAATATTCTCCTAGTACTTAGGGACTAACTGGCGAATTGTTCTGAAGCTTTGCTCACTTGGAAGCTTAAATATGATAATAAGAAGACAATGTATATTAAAAACATCATCTGGCAACTTTTGTACACATGGTAAGCTGAATGGGCCGAGCGACCACCAGAGATGATGGAGCGAAGTCAAACAGGAAACACCTTTCAGATATGCCCACGTCGAGATTCGAACTCTGGTGGTAGTGACCCCGGGGGCACCCTAAAGACGTAAATCAGAAGCCAGTCAGATGTTTGCATCGTGATAATAAGGAACATGGTTATAGCGATTAGTGATCTTTGCGGGGTACCATTTATCATACACGTTATATCAGAGGATCAATTATATCAAAGACACACAAGATACATATATATTCTCTTTGATTGTGGTTTGATACTGGCTTGATACTGATTTTATTTCGGGTACAACCTCGATATCAACCAATTCCATTTGACGATACCCGTTGGAAGTCACTTAACAATACTGATGGTCCGGTAGTGCAGCGCAACAAACCTCCACGTTATGGGTTCAAATCCGTCTCGTACCCGTTTTTGTGGGATGTTTTCCGAGGAAATCATCCCGCAGCCGTATGACCCAGGTGTGACGAACGGCTGAGGTTGAACGAACCGCTCATTCACTAAATGGACAATAAGCTGGCAAATGGAACCTAAGAACCTCTCAGTTTATTTCTTGAAATAATTTGCCATTAGATTTAACCGGATTGGTGGCGTCTTTCTGGATATCGGTTTCTTGTACAACTTTAACTCTTCATCAGTTCAGCTCCAGTTTAATATCAACACATGCTCTCAACGGTACATTCATTTCTTGTGTATTTATCTCCAGGATCCTTAGCTTTTGGCGAGCTAGAACAAATGATGAATATTTTAATAATCCTCTTAATAATAAATTAGCAAATCTTCTAATCAGAGTTCGATAAAAGATTTGTGTCTCTAATCGGATGTGAAGCTGATTAAGATGTCAAAACTTTTTTCTCTGCAATCAACTTCATTTTTACGTTGAAGGATTGCCAGGGAGCGTGTCAATGCGTTCCGTCATCAGTACAGTCGTAAAACAAACAAAAATCATTCTCCCATAATCTGTCACTATCAATCGATGTTGTCAAAAAGCCAGGAAATTACCCTTTTTAAAATAATTAAAAGGCACACCTCCCCAAATAACCAAACAAACACAAAACAACAAGAAAAACCCCATAAAACCTCCAACATATCATCTAATGTTCCAAGAAATTAAGGATTAGTCTTTAATTAATAAATTTCCGATTATTGTTCGTATAAACTTATATTTATTGGATATTAATAATAATGATGAATCACGACAATCTGTCATTGAAAGTCGTCACATCACTGAAATTATTTTGGTTGAAAAAAACGGTATTATGATTTCTACTGATAAATGTAAGGCCATTACTGGTCATCTTCAAGGACACACCTGCTGCATCTAATAAGTTGACTACAAGTTGTCCTTCTCCTAGTTATAAGATATGTTTAGTTTATGAGATAAAGTGCTAGATGGGTTTTATTCTCATCTGGAACAACGTTTAGAGACAAACGTGTCATTTGTTTACGTTTGAGTGATATGTTTGTTTTATATATATATATATATATATATATATATTTGTGATCAGCGCGTTTGACAAAAAGACCATCTGCGCTCTGATGACATCTATCTGTATGGAATTTTGATTTAGAAAATTTAGGTATCGTATTTTATCAGATGCCGTCAGCGCGAAATATTCTAACTTAAGTGATATTATCTAAAACAATATCAGGGTTAAACCGTAATGAATATTTCCACGTTCCGAGTAGATCTGTAAAATCATGGGAAGATTTTTTTTCAAAAGTTGGCCTTAATTGAATAGAGTTTAAGAGTTGTTTAACATCGGCGTCGATCTTACCTTGGTCGAATGGCCACATTCCACAAACTTAGATATGATCCTGATCAGAACCCGCAACCTTGAATTTTTATTCCAGTGTTCTAACCACTATCTTTTTCAAGCGTATTAAGACGAATTAGCATGTCACCTTGTTATGTTAGGCTTTATGCTTACATCCTATGCATATCCGATGTCTAAGACGATTCTTGACACAAGAAGTACCTGTTATAGTGGTCCATGTGTTTGCCAAATTTAAGTATGGAGTACTTTAGCTCCATATTTTATGACATTTCTAATTATAATGTCAAAAGCCTTTTGCGAATACCGAATGTCGCCTAGAGAAAAATATTAGGAAACTACGACCATATCGTAATAATTCTTCGAAATGTACATTATATGCCATTAAAATAATTAATTCATTTCTGTGTCCCCCGGCCATCAGAAGCGCCACTGCAGATCATATCTGCATGACCGGGATTTAATGTAGTAGCACCCACTTCATGGTACAGACTGCAGGAGAAGATTAGAAAGTGTAGTATATCTTGAACATTTTGAATTTTCCGGGCGAGTAGTATATAGCTTTCCTATTGACATCTGACTAGTCAGTGCCTTTGAATAGTTCTTGCTGGTAACAGATAATTATTATTACGATATCATCATCATCATCATCATCATCATCATCAACATCATCAACTACATATATAATGACTGCAGAGAACACATCCGTGAACAAAATCCCTATCATACCTTCTTTCTACAACTATTACTAATGAGAAACAGCAGAACGGTGAAGTGATATGATGGGAAGTACATTTAGTGTGAAGAAAAGAAGCTCAGCTCACTTCGACCTTTAATAATTTGGCTAATAACCAAGAAATGGACAAAGAACAAATCTAATTAAATAAGATATCTCAACGCAGTTTAAATATCAAACCGTTACACAGAACCAGATGTGCCAACTCACACATTCTAGCACTTGAGTGTATAGCATTTAATCTGGGACAGGGTTTCCAATTACTTCCTACTATTCTATTGTCCACATCCCCGAATGTTAAATTCACTGCAACTACATCAACATCATCACCAGTGTGTAGTGTAGAGTTGATTTAGTACTGCATTGTACCGAGGATATACGGTGCACTTTCCCAACGCTAACGTATCAACAACCAAACTAAATCTATCTTTGAACTCTGCAGCTTCGACTACTACATCGAGAATAATTTCATTGGTCATCGTAATAATGACGTATATCAGAGGCTTGAAGAGCGCCCTCTGGGGAGTCCGAGATAAAATATACGCGTTTGTTACTATGATAACAAATCACTATCGTCGCCGTCGTCGTTGTTATTGTATTTGTTGTTGTTGTTGTTGTGGTGGTGGTGGTGATGGCTATCCAAAAATATCCATCTTCTTAGAATATTGCCAAGTAAAATTGAATAATAAACAAACGATGGAACGGATAGGTTTTTCCAACACGTGACCAGCAACTGACGAAGTGGCTTATCTATCGGATGACTGCCCCAGTGACCCACTTTACTGGCCAATCAGACGGCACACAAGACGGTAACCAGGAAATAAGCTTCCCGTACACAAAAGCCAACCTTCGCTTCAGATCATCAACACAGTACACATAACATAGTTTACCTGTAACATACAGTCAGGTGTTACTCGAACTTCGTTTGAAAATTAACAACGAAAGAAGCTAATCTAATCGTTTTCTATTTACTTAGGTAAGTTTGCTAACAGCCGCTAATAATTTGTATATGGCCGTTGAAACCAGTTGAGGATAGCTGATTGACTAGTCTTGTCACCAGGGGGAGTCAACCTGTGTCGAGTCACAGGTTGTACCACACGACAGATTATGGACTAACTTGTAAGAGGATGATAAAAAACTCTCTAAATTGGCTCAACAAATACTCAAAACAAATCACCGAGGAATGGAGGAGTTGAACGACTCGGAAGTTCATTTTTTCTTCCAATTTTACCAAAATTATGTACAATTCTCTCTCTTTCTCCCTCTCTGTGTGCGTCTCTCTCTCTCTCTCTCTCTCTGTGTGTGTGTTGTACATGCGCTCATGTACAACGCACACACACATACACACACACGCTCACTCACTCTCGCACGAACACTTATTTTCCAAGACATTTCATTCATAACTAGCCGCAATCTCCAAAGCCCCCAAAAAACCGAGCGTTAACGAGGCTATTTAGCTCAATGTATAATTATGTTATATTACCGCAGAGAATGATGGCGTCTTTTTTAAAATGAGTTTTAGCCGCGGCTTGCTACCGTAGTTATATAAGTGGTGCCCACGCAGGTCGCAGGTGTTGCTATGCGAAGGTAATAAGTAATCTAAGCGGAAGTTGAATAGCGGAAGTGGGCAACTTGACTATGTCGGCATAGATCAGGCTGGTGCCTTCGTTATAGTGGGGTAATGTGATTCTAGGGACTGTTAAATAGCTGTTAAGAGTTGATCTAATACTGTTTTCGGTTATAAATAAGAACTATATACTGGTCCAAGTATACGACCTGATATTTGATTGTTTCAGGATGTAACAGCTCAAGTTATAATGTAGTCTTAGTGCTTAATATATTTTAATGTGGTAGAAGAAAATACTGGCTAGAAGGTGTAAGCGGCTGTCATCTGGCAAGATAGTTAACAGACAGACAGACAGAGAGACAGACGGACAGACAGACAGATATACACGCGCGCACGCACACATATTAATTATAAATAGTTAAGAAAATTTTAATGTTGCTGATATTGAATGAAATTTTAATGTTCCTGAAGCTAGTGAGGCTGATGACAGGTTCCTGATTCCACACTCTGACTAACTCTGACTAACAATCAGTCCGTACTGACTAATGTAGATACACCCCCACAACACCACCAACAAGTAATTATAACTGATAATAATAACAGATAACAGATATGGACAATTATGTATTAAATCATTCAAAGACAAATGTATTATCTCCGATAGTAAAGACATCCATTATTATTATTATTATTATTATTATTATTATTATTATTATTATTATTATTATTATTATTATTATTATTGCTATTCATACAGTAATAGCTGCTTAATCAAATCAGTCAAGTGACTTGTTTGCTGTGACCTGATTATATAAGTGACCTGATTATAAATGTTCGCTAGCCCGAGGTACTCACCACCGACAACAAAACCCCCACCAGAATGACATCAGATGACGGGCACTGACATCAGATGACGGGCATTGACAGGTGAAAGTAATCGTTTTCATAGACGTGGCCGTTAACAACATTGAACATAATCACCTGTCAACGGTAATTAGTGGATAATACATCATCATTATTGTTGAGCAGAGTGTTTACTTAGTAGTACAAACTGTTGTTATTTTATTCGATGTTATATATATATATATATATATATATATATATGTGTGTGTGTGTGTGTGTGTGTGTGGTCGTGCGTGCGTGCGTGTGTGTGCGTGTGTGTGCGTGTTAACTTGATAAATTATGGTGTTCGGCGATAAATGTGTTTTTCCCTTCTTATTTGCATATTGTCTACTCTGGGTGTTTGAAAAGATAAATACAGTTACAGGTAATACAGATATATATTACTAGTGACAATCTGTAATATGTCATAGAGTTTCTATATTCCGTGCTGTTGAAAAGTTGTTTTAGTGATTTATCAATAATGGCATCTAAATATTGATGTAAACTTTTGACACTGTCTTTATTATTATAAATATAATACATCTCTAAACAATTATGATGGTGTCAGAAGAGGATTATTAGACTTGATTAGATAATATATATATATATATATATATATATATATATATATAAGTATTCCACTCGTCTAGAATGGATAAGATTCTAAATATATAGATAATACTGGTTAACCTGTAGCATCATTTATCTTTTATAACATTATAGTTATAAGACAGCTCTCGCTTGTTTATGTATTCTGAACAACGGACGTTAATATGCAAGATAAATTTAACACTAATATAATTTCTTAGTTCACTTTATCAAATATGACGTCCGACGGATTTATCACTTTAAATTCCCTAAAGGAACATCTTCTGTTCAGAATATTTATTATCATTCGTAAAAAATAAAACATAGCCAAATATTATGAACTACGGTACAGATTGTGTTAAATGTGAAATTATGAATATTAAGATAATTTATGTGCGCATTTGTGTGTTTGTGTGCGCGCGTTTATATGTGTGTGTATGTGTGTGTGTTGGTACACATACATGCACATGCACAAACACATATAATTTAAATGATGAATAAGATCCACTGGAGCATATTATGAGTTCTTGGGATTTCCGGATTGAGGTAACATTAACATCCAAACCATTCGTTACTCATATGTTACTTATCACCTTATAAATAATATGTTGGTTGGCCAGATGACTAACTGATTGACTAACTGATTGACTAACTAACTGACTGATTGGCTGAATAATTGACTAGTCGGCTGGTTGACTTGTCAAATATGAATAATCACGATACACCATGATGAATAACCAACTTACAAGTTGAGTGTCGAGTGACACAAAATAATGTCGAACTATGACTGCTGACATTAATAACAGTTTTATCCGGGATATATGTGGATCCGGCTTTACTTGAGATATCTGGAACTAATCATACCGAAGATATACGGAATTGGCTGGTCGGACATGGAATATATGTAACTAGTTTTATCTAAGATACTCAGAGCTGGTCTCATTTGGGGTATATGAGGCTAGTCTTACATCCACTATATAGCGATCGTCGTACCGGGGATATATGGTTACGGCACAGAAAAAAAAAATATTTAGGTCAACCCTTTTTAAATAGATGAAACATGTCACATCCACAAGAAACCCTGAAATATATGGGACAGCGCGTTGTCCACTGCACCACGAGAGCATCTTATCTTTGTTACTCAGATTGTCAATGTGTATATCACTAAAATGAACCAAAACAATTAGTTTATATACTTCAGGCTATGTTCACAGACATATGTCTGCCATTCAACACACCACCCAGCCATCAAACCTACCCAACACCCAATTAACAACAGACACCTTAATACCAATAAACCAACAGACACCCAACTATCCATACACCAACAGACACCCAAACAAACTGTTTACAGTTTTTTGGTAATGAATCAGGCTAAAAATAACTCTTCTATAAAACTTGACATAATGGTTGATGATCGGCGAATGTTTTGAGAAATCATCAGCTAAAAGGTCGATAGAAGGTGACTTGGTGTCACTTTTATTCCTCTAATTTATACATTTTGCCTCTCGTTTGGCGTCAAAATCAATAATCGTTGTTTCAGTTTGCCGAACAAACCTTTATTACTAATAACTCAATTTATTTAGTACAATTCTGAAATGAGTAATTGACATCTTTAGTTCTGTAGAACAGCACAAGTCTACTCCCACTGTATGTTTAAATGGGATGCCAACTAGAGTATATGTCATAATTCAGTAGAAGACAGTAGATGACAACAACAATTGAGTACCATCATCAATCATAAAACTTCAAACATTTCTACGGATCTGTTTTGTCCTTTATTCAATTTAGTTTTTCAATCAAAGTTATCTCTGTTTCTATGTCTCTCCATGAGAACCCATATGGAAATTGTAACTTTGTTCATTTAGTAGTCAAATATTATGTAGATCTATTGGTATAATTCTAGATTAATAATTATACATGGAAAGATGTTATCCGAACATAATACAAAATCCCTTTACAAATATGAGGATGACTGAGTAATTGTTTTATCTCGTCTCAGCGTAACACCTGAGACATATGGCCAAGGACAACGCACTAAGGAAATATCCCACAAACATAGGTACAACGATTCGATTCTCTAACGGCTGTGCTATGTGAACGCCCTGATATACATATTCACACTCAAGCAGTGAGACACGACTTCTTCAATTGAACACGAAGTATATAGGAATATTGTTAATTTCTGAAAATGATTTATTTCTCATGTTAATAATAGCATATTAATTACACCCACAGTTTATTTAATCCAGACAGTTACAACTAGTTCATCACAACATGCGCGGATATTGTTCATATGAAACTGTTTATCTCTGTATAGTTTTTAATTCTATAATTAATACTATTGACGATACATAATTATAAATAAACTGACTTACGCACAGCATCTTATTAGTTTTTACAGTGTAGCAGTAATGTTTAAAAAAAGATGTAATATTACATTTGGTTATGGTAATGAAATATGGGTTTCAACACACGATGTTATCATTACTGGGAATAATTACATTTGTCGTTGATCGCAAATGAATGAAAGAAGACTGGTGTGTGGAGAAAACCGATATATTCCACGATCAAGTAAAGCTTATGGTAATTTAACATTTTATCAAAAGAAACTTTAAGCTGGTGTTATTTTTGTTGATAAACAAAATATCCGCAGGTAATCAAACATAACCTTCGTTATATTGCGATGGATAAATACATTATTATGATGCAAATAACGCCATAATATATTTATATTTAAAAGAGATAAGAATACAACAATTAGACTGATATAGTTAATAATTCTGGACAATAAGGAATATTTGTTTCATCTTATGACGTACTATTTGTCAAGGAAAGTCAATTAAGGAGAACATGATCGACCTTTTACTGATTATTGATCATCTAAATCTGATATTTAAAGATTACAAGATTATGAAATTGCTGGCAACTTTAAATGTCATTTCGAATTGCACATATAGTATCATTATAGTCCTAACATTCCTTTGATGTTCTCTTTTAATAATTTTTATGTAATGCAAATAAAAATTAAGGTGTTACGTTGCTATGGGATTTGCTCTTTAATTTATATAGAACGGTGGTGTTAAAATGTATTAATAGTTCTACTGGCTATAAGGAGTTAGACCCGAGTGAGAAATAACAAACTACGGAAATATAATAATATTAATATGTGATTAATGTCCTTTTATGCCAATATGTGCTAAATTAATTTTCATAATTTGTTTTCTATCTCTTAGCCAACAAACGTCCTAACATCATATGTGTCTCATTAAATGTAATTCAACTCTCAGATCTGCATTACTAAAAATACAGCAAAAAGTAAGTTTAATAATTTCATCTTTAATTTATCATCATCCATAAAATGATGACACTACGGAACCAGTAAATAAAAGAAGTATTAGTAGAGTGTTGTAGTTGTCACACTCATGTCAACAATTAGAAGTTTAAATGGATGTATTAATAGTTTTCAGCTCTAATTTCATTAAAATATTATAAAACAGCAAAAGAAACCATATAACTACTAACCATACTTATATTTTTAAATGATTCTATACACAAAAGCTAGGATTGATATGTTTATTAGATCATGTATCATCTTTGTTTTCTCGATTGTATGACAGTTGCTCTAGTTTGATAAAACCTCCTTGGCCAAATAAAATAAATATTTTTTAGTTTGACATGTAAATAGTAAAAAGTATGTACCAACTCCTTATTAGGTTAAATATTGCCAATTTGGTGTTTACAACTTGTCAACAACCAAGTTCACTGTTAGGAAGGTGTGGCTAATAAAATAAATGTAACACAATATAACACAACATAATACAACATAATACAATAAAATATATTAATCTAAAAGAAACATAAATTACCTTGTTGACATAATTCACGGTAATTATAAGCTAGTCTATATATAAACCTGAAGCACAAAAATAGAACATATATGTGGAGTTTGGGTCCAATATTGATCTATATTGCTAGACGACACAGAAAAGGATAAATGATCAATTTAAACACTATGAATACATTTATGTTTAGACCTTAAATTGTGGTCAAATACTTGGATCGAGTTAGGGACAAATGAGAATCCAATTCCTTTAGTGAGATAAGAGTTAAATCAGTTCTTAGTCCCTTAGTGTTAATATTAGATCCTGTTTTGGTCACCTTGTTGACACCATTAAAGGTATATACCATATACAGACAAGAAATATTTGTAATGTTCATTTGAACTCTGTTAAAAAGCTTCTAGAACATGTTTTATTTCTATACAATAATATCGTCCATTCAATATTTTCAATGACAGACTTATAGTACGGTTGAAGGTTGGTACCATCAACGATTTTATGGTGGTGACATGTGGTGACAAGATATTTATGAGAACTTACAAACAATATCCATATCTGAGTTGGTAAACCTTTGTGACAGTCATGATGCTTTATAATGCCATACATTATTCATAATATATATATATATATATATATATATATATATATACAAGGTTGATTTGAGGGTTAATTATAGATTAAAATACTTTGCCAAGTGTACCATAGAATGCACAAATGGCGTGATTATAATGACAACAAGAACAAGAACTGAAACAGCAGCAACCACCACCACCACCACCACAATAATAATAATAATAATAATAATAATAGCAATAGTGCTACTACTACTACTACTAATAATAATAATAATTTTCATAAATAGACCGATCCAGGCGAAATGGGTTGCATCGGTTACCAACTGAGGTCTCGGATTAGAAACAGCTATAACATCCACTGTTAACATGGGACGGCAACTTTTCACTAACGATAAATACTGGAAATCTTCCAGCAAATTATTTCATATTACACGGAGACTGAGACTAGTATCTCAGCTGAATGGTTGCTTCTTTCCAACGATTTAATCCAATATTTATCAGGATATAACCCAATGATTGAGCGGACCGATCTTTCAGATGAATGACACAGCTAAGCCTTAGTTATTCATGCTGACTTGAAGGAGATTCTTAGCATGGATTTCAATGGATAAATGATTTTAAAATTAAACCTTTAGCTGAATGTAAATTGATTTTAATGAAGATTGTCTAAATATTTAATATAGAGTTTTGGAAATATTATTTTTATTTGTACCTGGGAACCAATCATATATGTATCACCTGTATATTATAATTGTTTTTATTACATTAGAGTATTACCACCCTTGACATTTACAAGTAGTAAACAATGTTAGAACAGCTGACTCAGAAGAAGAAAGAAAATAGTTCACTTTCAATACACAATATCATGCATAACTACTAATGTTACAGTAATATGAATCACCCATTGAATTATAATCTATGTGATCATTAATTAAATTCATTCACATAATGGTGTCAGGTGGCAAAGGTTCCAAAAGAATAAGTTTGAACTAAACAGGCCGGACCATGATGACAGCCATGCAAATCGCGCTGAACGTTACTTAGTTTAGTGGCATATATCTATTGCCATTCCTATTAAATGCAAAATTATGATCTGGAGATCACATCCCCGTTAATGGACTATAAATACAATCCTAATATAGCTGGTAAACAGCCTATATACAACTTTTCAGTAGATATTTTTCGGCCACTACACGCGTAAATGGCCATGCAACACAGTGATTCTTAGACTTCTAACCCGAGACATATGGAAATTCAGCCACATGGTGGCACCAGGGGTAATTGAATGGGTCTATTGTAGAAGGATATCATTAACATTATCTCACATCTCGTGTTTAAATGATTCATATCGTGAGACAATTCAGTGTTTGTAGTTGCATAACGATGATACAAATATAGCACCTGACCTGACCATATAGATAGCGATGAGACAGGAAAATGTCAATCTCAAATAACAATAAAAACAACAACAACAACAACGATGACGACAACAGTCCCATTATAAAGAATATCACAGAACTCAGAGTTTTATAGAAGGATCCAGTTCCTTGTGTAATCCAGAAAAAGCAAAAACAACATTGAATTATTCTTGCAGTAATAGAAACATGCAAAATGTACAACCTGATGTTTATCATTGATGTTAGATACCAATAACCCACTAAAGGCGAGACGTGTTAATGGATGTTTTAATACATCATTTGTATTATAATCAATACATTGACATACATCAGTGATGGAAGGAAAATAATGCTTATTGTTTGACCGTGTTAATTCATTATTATCAAAGACTCCAGTTTGCTAATTTCTTCCAACTTCCCCGTCAACCTTAATTTGTCTGGTTAGATTCAAGATGAGAATCGTTTTACCATAAAAGAGCCTTTCATGTCATTTGAAATATTTTCTTTTCTTTGCATAGCACGAAACGAATAGAATTTGTCTCCAGAACGAATCAAATCTTTATATTCAGTTTAATGAAAACCAAAACAGTCAAACAATAGCAATGTAGCAATGTGTGTGTCATCGTGTGTTAAGAGTAATTTGATTTTTATCTCGTTGTCTGTTATCTAAATATACAACACAGACACATTTTAAAGGCAGAGTTAATCCACGCGGTGTATTTATTTGTATTAATCATTAGGTCGGTAACGTTTCAAGGAATATTGAATCATCACATGTTAATTTATATCCTTATTATACACCTGTAAAAATATATAGTTTTAAAAGTGATTTTTTACTCACAATCTAATATCAAGGTGTTTTATCAGACACTTTTTAATGCTGTGATATGTAAATTAACTTAATTTTGAGGAACTTTGCTATTTAGCAATAGGCTGAAAATTATTTAGGTTTCTGATTTCAATTGGCTAATTAATAAGATGCGAAAGGGCAGAATTTCAGTCTGTTAATCAGATAAAGTAAAGAGCACTTCAGGTCTAATATTATTTGTTTGTCCTACTGACGTAAAGCTAAAGGAAAAATATAACCATTAAAATATATAATGGTAATAGTATTTTATATAGCGCTTTATTCAACTGGAATTGCTCTAATGAGTTTTACATTTAAACATAATTAAAACATATTCTGAGTTCATATAGCACAGACACATTTTATATATAATAAACTGGTTTATTTATTAAAAATAGGCTAATTTAAATAACTGAGTTTTATGAACCTTATAAAATACTTCTTTACTTGCTGCAACTTTAATATTGTTTAGCAATTTATTCCACAACCTGAGAGCCGATGCTCGGAAGGATTTTTCTCAGTATGTTGCTGTGTGGGGTTTCGGTACCACCAAAAGTGAATCGGACTCAGATCGCAGCATTATCACTGGTATAAACTTTTGGGTCAGATGGCTTACATACAGTGGTGCTGTTTCAATCAGTACTTTGAATGTATGAAAAGTGGTCTTGTATAGTGATTTAAAACGTACAGTAAGCCTGTACAGCTGAATCGAAACTGGTGTTATATGTTCGGTTTTGCGATTGCATCTCATCAGACATGCAGCATAGTTCTGCACTCGGTGTAGGCGGTTTGTCAGAGAGAGAGAGGAATGTTATGTAACCTTGCATTGCCATAGTCCAATCGAGAAATAATAATGACTTGGACTAAAGTCTTGCATGTCTCATCATTTATGTACTTAAAAAATAAGTCCTACATTTCGTATTTGATAATAACAGGACTTACATATAGAATACACCTGCTTCTCCATTCCTAGGGTATTATCCAATATAGTCCATAGATTTCTTAAAGGCATGGACGAATTTATATTACTGGATTCTACCTTAATGCGAAGATTCCTAGTTTTCTTCATACAATGAATTCGGTCTTATCCTTATTCAATTTCAGCATGTTGCTGTTTATCCAAACACCTTTGTCTCCAATGTAAGTTTCAATTGAAGATTAAATATTATCCCATTTATAACATTGCTTTAAAGTCATGTACACTTGTATATCATTGGCATTACAACGATATTTTATATTGTGCCATTTAATAATTTGACCAGCTGGTTTGGCATACATATAGTAATTATTTCGTCCTCAAACGGATCTTTGTGGTAAACCAAAATGAAGATCTACATCTGGTGCTATTTTATCCGCCACCGAAACACTATGTGTTCTACCTGTTAGACAGCGTATCCATTTCAAGATTTTATTAATAACTTCTAAAGCAATTAATGATATAGCGCCAGAATATCTGTGTGAACTGGTGTCCATTAGAAAGTCATCACGAAAACTCAGGTCATCCAGTCAGATACTATTGGAGGTGCCAGTGTCTCGGCTCAAGTCATATGGTGATTGTACGTTTAGTGTTGCAGCCTCACTTTGTGGAATAGGTTGCCGGCAAATATTAGAAATGCGTCGTCTCTTAAATATAGTAAATCTCTTCTAAAAACAAACCTGTTCAAGGTCGCTTAAACAGATAAATAATAATTATCTTTTAAATCACTTAGTGTTTTTACAGACATATTATTTGGTGTATTATTATATTACATATTATTTGTACAGCGCGTTTGAGTGGCTCCTGCTAGTAAGGATGCTTTATTAAATATACAGTATTATTATTATTATTATTATTATTATTATTATTATTATTATTATTCTGTCGGTAAAGTACGATTTTACCCAAGCTAAGGCATTTGTTCTTGATTCCAAAGGAAACTTCTAAAGGCTTCAGTAGTATTGGATGATCGATTACATCAAAAGCTGCATATAAATCAAGTACCAGTAATGGTGTCATGGATGTCAAGTGGGCAGTTTCCATTGAATGACCTCTGCGATAACGAGACTGATAACTGTCATTTAGGTCATTGTACTCTAGTGATTTTCTATACACCTTGCTACTATCTTTTCAATAAGTTTGAAGATGAAAGAAAGGTTAAAAATCGGAAGATAATTCTTCATATCTTCCTTATCCAACCCATATCTCTTAAGCAGCAGGGTTATAATGGCTCGTTTCAAACACAATGACATTACTGAGTCATCTGGAATAGAAACACTTCTTCTCCTCGAATAGTAGTGTATTCATATTCTACAGAGATCCCTGTATATTTCAAAGTGCATCATTAAAGACGTTTGGCGCCAGGTTCTCATTGCTTTCCTCCAAATGTTCTTAGCAGATCTAAGCTTATTAGAGTACCAAGGGGTGTTTGGTCTCAACGTGATATTTTTTTAACAAGAGGGATGTTTTTGTTATAGGATTCTATTAGCTCATCAAATGATCCCTAAAAATACTCAGGTGTTGATACTTGATACGACTGTAGATCCTCAATAAATTCTTTAATGTCTATGCTCCGATATTGTCTATATCGGACCTTTCTTCGTATGAAATCGGGCTTCTCCATATTCATAATGAACTGAACAGCCAGGTGATCTCCGAAGGATTTACCTTTCTTGCTACTGCGACAATGGTCAAATAAAGAAGGATCTCCTACTATGATGGGTCTATCTCAATTCTCTAGAGATGACCAAATCTGGTGTATGGCCTCCTTTATGAGTTGCACTATTAAGTCAATCCGTGTGAATCTAAGGTACTGCAAAACCTACGAGCTTCAACATCAGACTTAATATCCACAAGGAAGTTAAATGTTTTCTAAGTATTTAGGCCATTCATCAAAGAATATTGAGTTTCTAAAACCATTTTGTTTAGAAAGAGGGTGACAATATATGATAGGAATGTTAACTTTAACCGTATCTATATTTATGGTACAGTCCATATTTTCAAAAATGGGTATATATTTCCGTTGTCTCTGACTTACTCAACGTTATAGTCAGTTCCAATTTGCAGATTATGCCAATACCACCACCACGTCTGCCACTTTTACGAGGAATATGATTAAACTCATAACCTCCAGGAACCAACTCATTTGTGGTGAACTGATCAGTGTCAGTTCCAAGCCATATTTCAGTAAGTGCAAACACATCAATACCTTGCGATACAACCTAATCAGCCACAGGTATGGCTTTATTCCTCAAGGATTGAACATTCAGACAACATACCGATAATGGGACCTCAATCTTCTGATCATCATGTAAGGAGTCGATAAGATACAGGTTATGAAAATTAATACTCTTTAGTACATCCCTAGCATATCTATGACCAGGGCGCACAAAAATGTTAATAAATTTAGATTTAATATCGGAAGACGATTTATTAACAAATGATTTAACAAAGCCTTCGCCGACTCATTGCCAGTTAGCGAGATAAGATTCCTGGTATTTACACCAGGTTAAATGTGGTATGCACTTACCTTGTGGCTGACAGCTGTTAATCTAACACATTAATATGCCTAATTAATTTTCTGCCAGCCCGGGTTCCCGGTCTTGTGCGACGACGCGAATGCCAAGTTGTCCAAACAGTGGCCTTATCTTCACACATGGACGCCAGCTCTTTTCCATGCCTTGACTCTACACAGTTATTAGCAGCATTCACGGCTGACTGCACACATAAACTTTCCAACATCACACAGAAGATTACTGATATAATGCTAGATAAGCAAAGCCAAAACTTCACTTCCATCTGCGGATAAATGTTCTATGAACATTCATCTACCATTCTGGAGATTTGTAAAGCCAGACCTAACACTTAAACTGCATAAAACAACATCCTTGCTTGAGAAGCCACCATATAAACAGAGCTCTAACCGGAAGACCATTAACGATTATAAGTAAAATACTATCTACTGTGTATGATAAAAAGTGTATTAATTTTACAACTAGAAAGTACAATTAATGGAAACAATATTCATGAAAACACTCATTTAAATCGAAAATAAATATAACATAGAAATCATTCCTACTTGAAAAATTTGCATTTTCATAGCCTAATTCTTAATATAAAATAGTATCTTGCGATATAAGCTTTCTCTGTTGTATCAATCAGATGCATCAGCCATATTGTTAGAACGATAGGAGAGAAATAAAATTAGCAAACTAAATATAAATATTCTCTTTTATGTTAAACGCAGTTAATATTTTTGAATTATATGATACATATGACCCATCATTGTATTATGATGAACTCTTTTAAATGCCATCATATGTAATATAATTAAGAGCAGACAATGTTACACACATACATGTTAAATTCTGTCACCATTTAGTACTTGACCTTTTAATGAAGATACCATACACAATGGCACGGTACATCTCAAGGAAAACATTCCCCAGTACACAATATTGCTACTTTACAGATGTAAAATATACTATGGAAGCATTTGCTTTAATTCACCTGGCCTTGGCTTGACATATGTCTAGTCGAATGTCTAATAACAGCCTCATCTCTGACCACAACACTGTTGTCATTTTGTTAGCAATTTTCTTGATGGCTATAAATAAACTTCATTGTATTTATTCATTATACATATATATTATATATCTTTCATAACATATAACAGTAACATTTGCTATATTACAGAACTGAAATAAATATGAAATGTATTTTTTCTATATTAAAATACAAATCTTAATTATGATTATTTAAGCTATCATTGACCAACTTAAAACCGAAATGAAAGTCCCATAACATATATTATCTGTGCCATTCTTTTAGCATCTAAGTAACTGTATAACAAGTCAGACATAAAACAGATAAACGATTAGCTGAATATCAACTTTAAGATTGATGTGTTTACTAATTTCTGGCCTTCGTTTAAACTTAATTTGTTTACGGACCACCTACAAGGAACGACAAAATAAACTATGGAATATGTTATACTGATAACATATGAGTCATACAATTAATTGAAAACATATTTAAGATACTTAACTGCAGTTGTAAAGTATTCTTATTGAGAGCATAGAAGACAACAACAGACAGCAGCAGCAACAACAACTACTACTGCTACTACTCCTACTACTACCACACAAACATCCATCTACACACCCACCAACACACAAACAATTACACAAATGTTAGAAAAACGTTTAATGCGTGAAAACTAACCGCGAGTAAAGCGAGTACACGCCGTAGTTGCGTGGTATCGCTCGTTTCTGTATGTTTGTATAGCTGTGTAGATACATGAATATATGCGTAGACACGTATTCCCACGCAGACATGATGACCCCAAATCTGTTTCAACCAAGACCCTAAACCGATAAAAATGTCTCTAATACTAAAATAGCAATTTACTAAAGTATTTAATGTAGATTTAGTTTGATATAAAGCGTGATTAACGTACTTTAGTATTCTACGGAGCATCTTTTCTCTCTAACGACAACAACATGGATAGCAATTTGTGGACTTTATTAAATAATGCCTAGCAACACGTGATGTAGACGGTTTGGCACTTCCGGTGTAGAAAATCTTCTAAAGATAAAAATATTTTATAAATGTTAGAATAATTATACTTCCTTAGTATATTATATTATATTTAGAATGATTTCAATTGTTAAATATCTGGATAAACGTATATTTCATACTCCAGATAGAAAGATGAAGAGAAATTAAATTCATAAAACCTTTCTTAATCAACTTTTCAATTTCATTTTTTATTCAGTTATAAATTTAATTTTACATACCTATATTACTGGTTCGGAATAAATTTTAAATTATAATTTTTATACATATATGAAAATTATATTCAGATTGAAAATATTATAATAGTCAATAGATACAAATCACCATAGAAATGTCTCCGTCAGAATTAGAAGCAGTAATTTTAGAGATTTCATAGATACGCTACCCATATATAATTAAAATGATGTATCCAGTAGACATGACACTAATCTGGGTTTCACTATAAATATCTTGATAATTCAATGGTACAGATCCTTGAGTTGGTTTCACCTGTACCATATGAATGCGGCCTTACACGGGATATAGGGAGTAAGGCTTAGCTGGGACATTTGGCGCTAGGCTTATGTCGGATATAAGAAACTGGTCTTACCTGGAATAAATGGCGCTGGTCTTACCTGGGATACAGAATTACGGAATAGAAAAGTTAGATATATAAGCTGATACCTTTTTTTCATCGATGAAATATACCACATACACAATAACACTTGGATTCAATCTCATAGGCTAGAAGTCTACAATGTACTGCGTTATTAACTGGACCACGAAAGGACTCTATCTAAGTGCCAATTTTGTAAGGGGTTGTCAATGTCGGATTCAATCTCATAGCCTAGAAGTCTATGCGTTATCAACTGGAGCACGAAAGGACTTTTCTAAGGGGTCGTCAATGTCGTTATCACTAAAGTGAACACAAAAATAATATTGATAAACTTCTTCCTATGTTCACAGACAGCACCTCAACTAGCCACTCAAAGTGATCTCTGTCCCGAGGTCTCTCTAGGAGAACCCATATGGAAATTGTAACCTTTTCCCACCAGAAGTCAAATGTTCTGTAGATCGGATGTTATAATGCTAGACTAAAGAAAATTAGTTTGATCCTAATAACGCCATATTATATTTCTATCTAAAACAAATGCGGACACAACTATTAGACTTATATAACTAACAATTCTTCCATATTAAAACGTTCTATCTATCTCCTAACATTCCTTTGATGTTCTCTTTTAATAATTATTATGCAATGCAAACAAAAATTTAAATTAAGGTGTTACGTTGCTATGGGATTTGCTCTTTAATCTATCTACAACGGTGGTGTTAAAATGTATTAATAGTACTACTGGCTATAAACAGTTAGACCCGAGTGAGAAATAACAAACTACGGTAACATCATAATATTAATATGTGATTACTGTCCTTTTATGCTAAATTAAGTTTCATAGTTTGTTTTCTATCAACTCCGAGGTTTGTATTACTAAAAACTACAACAAAAAGTAAGTTTAATAATTTCATCTTTAATTTATTATAATCCATAAAATTATGAGAATACAGAACCAATTTGGTGTTTACAACTTGTCAACAACCAAGTTCACTGTTAGGAAGGTATGGCTAATAAAATAAATGTAACACAATATAACACAACATAATACAACATAATACAATAAAATATATTAATCTAAAAGAAACATAAATTACCTTGTTGACATAATTCACGGTAATTATAAGCTAGACTATATATAAATCTGAAGCACAAAAATAGAACATGTATGTGGAGTTTGGGTCCAATACTGATCTATATTGCTAGACGACACAGAAAAGGATAAATGATCAATTTAAACACTATGAATACATTTATGTTTAGACCTTAAATTGTAATCAAATACTTGGAACCAGTTAGGAACAAATGAGAATCCAATTCCTTTAGTGAGATAAGAGTTAAATCGGTTCTTAGTCCCCTAGTGTTAATATTAGATCCCGTTTTGGTCACCTTGTTGACAACATTACAGGTATATACCATATACAGACAATACATATTTGTAATGTTCCTTTGAACTCTGTTAAAAAGCTTCTAGAGAATGTTTTATTTCTATACAATAATATCGTCCATTCAATATTTTCAATGACAGACTTATAGTACGGTTGAAGGTTAGTACCATCAACAATTTTATGGTGGTGACATCTGGTGACAAGATATTTATGAGAACTTACAAACAATATCCATATCTGAGTTGGTAAACCTTTGTGACAGTCATGATGCTTTATAATGCCATACATTATTCATAATATATATATATATATATATATATATATATATATACAAGGTTATATATAAAATAGTAATAATAATAATAATTATAATAATCGTCATGAATTATTGAAGGATGTCATTAACATTATCTCACATCTCGTGTTTAAATGATTCATATCATGAGACAATTCTGTGTTTGTGGTTGCATAACGATGATAAAAATATAGCACCTGACCTGAACATATAGATAGCGATGAGACAGGAAAATGTCCAATCTCAAATAACAACAACAACAACAACAACAACGATGACGACAACAGTCACATTATAAAGAATATCACAGAACTCAGAGTGTTATAGAAGGATCCAGTTCCTTGTGTAATCCAGAAAAAGCAAAAACAACATTGAATTATTCTTGCAGTAATAGAAACCTGCAAAACGTACAACTTGACGCTTATCATTGGTGTTAGATACCAATAACCTAATGGCGGAGACATGTTAATGGATGTTTTTATACATCATTTGTATTATAACCAATACATTGACATACATCAGTGATAGAAGGAAAATAATGCTTATTGTTTGACCGTGTTAATTCATTATTATCAAAGACTCCAGTTTGTTAATTTCTTCCAACGTCCCCGCCAACCTTAATTTGTCTGGTTAGATTCAAGATGAGAATCGTTTTACCATAAAACACCATTTCTTGTCATTTGAAATATTTTCTTTTCTTGACATAGCACAAAACGAATAGCATTCGTCTTCAGAACGAATCAAATCTTTATATCCAGTTTAATGAATTAAGTAACAGGTTTATATTGTGTCAGTCAGCCATACATTTTATTCTATTCGCTTTTTTCCATCTCCACTTTGTCCGTCTCTGTCTGTCTGTCTGTCTGTCTCCCTCCCACCCCCTCTCTCTCTCTCTCTCTCTCTCTCTCTCTCTATATATATATATATATATATATATATATATATATCCACATACAAACATATGCGCACAGATATACACTTATTAAAATTTGGTTTATTTTATTAATAATCACATTATACACACGATAAGAACGTAGGAGGCGTCAAACTTGTTTTCGCTTTTATACATTTCTAGATACCATTTTCAATCACTATTATATAAGGGAAACTCAATTTAACTATTATTAAGGGTATAATTCTATGTTTTCATAATGTGTATGTTTGTGTGACGTCAGAAGTGCTACTATATATTTATTCATCTGGAGTAGTTTTACTTGTCAGTGTCCAGACTGATGAGTGCATTACTGGTGTCATTATAATAATATAACATGAATCTTATGGCTTTAGTGTCATTTATAATGTCGAGTTGATGAATGAGTCGCAGAACAATGAAAAAACTCTTCATAAACAAAGGCCAAAAACAACAACATGAACTACATCAATTTATTTTGAGATCATGACATTTGTAAAATAAAAGGACACTGAATGGCCTAAATTGTGCCGATGTGTCGTTAAACAACATTCATTTGTAAAATAAATATACCGAATTTGTTATATTAGATGATTGAATTGAGACTGAATTATTATCATAATCTTAAAGTGGATAACGTTCTGTCATTACTCGTATTATGAAAGATAATTTATGGCGAAGACAATTAGAACAATAATGATAACAATAAGAATGTCTGTCATCTAAATATACAACAAAGACACATTTAAAAAACAGAGTTAATGCACGCGGTGTATTTATCTGTATTAATCATTAGGCCGGTAAAGTTTCAAGGAATGTTGAATTATTACATGTAAAATATATTATTCTTTTAAACACAGTTATAAAAGTGATGTTTTACTCACAATCTAATATCAAGGTGTTTTATCAGACACTTTTTAATGCTGTGATATGTAAAAAACTTACCTTTGAGGAATTTTGCTATTTAGCAACATGGCTGAAATTTATTTAGGTTTCTGATTTCAATTGGCTAATTAATAAGATGCGAAAGGGCAGAAATTTCAGTCTGTTAATCAGATAAAGTAAAGAGCACTTCAGGTCTAATATTATTTGTTTGTCCTACTGACGTGAAGCTAAAGGAAAAATACAACCATTAAAATAGTATAATGGTAATAGTATTTTATATAGCGCCTTATTCAACTGGAATTGCACAGACACATTCTATATACAATAAACTGGTTTATTTATTAAAAATAGACTAATTTAAATAATTGGGTTTATGAATCTTATACAATATTTCTTTACTTGCTGTAACTTTAATATTGTTTAGCAATTTATTCCACAACCTGAGAGCCGATGCTCGGAAGGATTTTTCTCAGTATGTTGCTGTGTGGGGTTTTGGTACCATCAAAAATGAATCGGACTCAGATCGCAGCATTCTCACTGGTATAAACTTTTGGGTCAGATGGCTTACATACAGTGGTGCTGTTTCAATCAGTACTTTGAATGTATGAAAAGTGGTCTTGTATAGTGATTTAAAACGTACAGTAAGCCTGTACAGCTGAATCGAAACTGGTGTTATATGTTCGGTTTTGGGATTGCATCTCATCAGACATGCAGCACAGTTCTGCACTCGGTGTAGGCGGTTTGTAAGAGAGAGAGGAATAGGATGTAACAATGCATTAACATAGTTCAGTCGAGAAATAATAAAGGCCTGAACTAAAATCTTCTACGTCTCATCATTTATGTACTCACGAATAAGTCCTATATTTCTTATTTGATAATAACAGGACTTACATTTAGAATACACCTGCTTCTACATTCCTAGGGTATTTTCAAATATAATCTCTAGATTTCTGAAAGGCATGGACGAATTTATATAACTGGACTCTACCTTAATGCGAAGATTCCCAGTTTTCTTCACATGTTGCTTGGATTAGAAAGCAATGAATTCGGTCTTATCGTTATTCAATTTCAGCATGTTGCTGTTTATACAAACACCTTTGTCTCCAATATAAGTTTCAATTGAAGATGAAATATTATCACATTTATAACATTGCTTTAAAGTCATGTACACTTGTATATCATTGGCATTACAACGATATTTTATATTGTGCCATTTAATAATTTGACCAGCTGGTTTGGCATACATATAGTAATTATTTGGTTCTAAAATGAATCGCCGTAGTAAACCACAATGAAGACATACATCTGGTGATGTTTTATCTGCCACTGAAACACACTGAGTTCTGTCGGCAAGATACGATTTTACCCAAGTTAAGGCATTTTCCTTGATTCCAAAGGAAAATTCTAAGTAATGGTGTCATAGATCCTTCATCAAGAGCCTCAGCAATGTCATTGTGCACTTTCAAGGGAGCAGTTTCTATTGAATGACCTCTGCGATAAGGAGACTGATAACTGTCATTTATGTCATTGTACTCTAGTGATTTTCTATACACCTTGCTACTATCTTTTCAATAAGTTTGAAGATGAAAGGAAGGTTAAAAATAGGACGATAATTCTTCATATCATCCCTATCCAACCCAGATCTCTTAAGCAGCTGGGTTATGGTGGCTCGTTTCAAACACAACGACATTACTGAGTCATCCATTGACTTATTGATAATGGCTGTTATCAGTGGCAGAAGGCGAGCCACACATTTCTTCAAAAGCCAAATGGGCAGTGGATCGGAGTTACATGACTTGTCCGGAGGCTTGGTGATTATCTCTTTGACCTCAACTTCAGAAGCCGGTCGAAACATTTCGAAAATAATTTGGATCCATGGAGATATTGCAGGTAGTATTTGGAGAATAAAACAATTACCGTATTCCTGATGATTGGTATTTCCTCATTAATTAATTGCTGAATATGTCTGCCAGTAGTTCAGCAGAGGTTAATTGTGGAAGATTTACATTTGAGTTAAACCATCAAGTGTTTAATTAATTTGAAGAGTTTCTTTTGATATGTTCCACATTCCTCTATCTTTATGGAATAGAAACACTTCTTCTCCTCGAATAGGAGTGTATTCATTTTCTACAGAGATCCCTGAATATACAAAGTGTTTTATTAAAGAAGTTCGGCGCCAGGTTCTCACTGCTTTCCGCCAAATTGATCTAATCTAAGATCTAAGCTTATTACAGTACCAAGGAGTTTTTGGTCTCAACGTAATGATTTTTTGGACAAGAGGAAGACCTTTGTTATAGGCTTCTACAGGCTCATCAACTGATCCCTCATAATTACTCAGGTGTTGATACGACTGTGGCTCCTGAATAAATCGTTTAATGTTTATGCCATGATATTGTCTGTCTGTATCTTTCTTCGTATGCAATCGGGCTTCTCCATATTAATAATGAACTGTACAGCCATATGATCGTCGAAGGATTTACCTTTAATTACTACAGGGACAATGGTCAAATAAAGGAGCTCCCACTATGATGGGTCTCGAGTCTCTAGAGATGACCAAATCTAGTGTATGGCCTCCTTTATGAGTTGCACTATTAACATTCGGAGTCAGTCCGTGTGAATCTAATGTACTGCAAAACTTACGAGCTTCAACATCAGACTTAATATCCACATGGAAGTTAGATGTTTTCTAAGTATTTAGGCCATTCATCAAAGAATAATGTGTTTCTAAAACCATTTTGTTTAGAAAGAGGGTGACAATATATAATAGAAATGTTAACTTTAACCGTACTTATATTTATGGTACAGGTATGATTTTATTCCTCAAGGATTGAACATTCAGCCAACATACCGATAATGGGACCTCAATCTTCTGACCATCATGTAAGGAGTCGATGACATACATGTTATGAAAATTAATACTCCTTAGTATATACCTAACATATCTATGACCAGGGCGCACAAAAATGTTATTTAGATTTAATAAATTTATATTTAATATCGGAAGACGATTTATTAACAAATGATTTAACAAAGCCTTCGCCGGCTCATTGCCAGTTAGCGAGATAAGATTCCTGGTATTTACACCAGGTTTTCTGTGGTAAGCACTTACCTTGTGGCTGACAGCTGTTAATCTAACACATTATTATGCCTAATTAATTTTCTGCCAGCCGACGACGCGTACACCAAGTTGTCCAAACAGTGGCCTTTCTCTTCACACTTGGATGCCGGCTCTTTTCGACGCCTTGGTTATAAACAGTTATTAGCAGCAGTGACGCCTGACTTCCCACACAAATTTTCCAACATCATACAGAAGAATACTGGTCCAATGCAAGATAAGCAAAGCCCAAACATCACTTCCAGCCGTGGATAAATGTTCTATGAACATTCATCTACCATTCTGGAGATTTGTAAAGCCAGACCTAACACTTAAACTGCATAAAACAACATCCTTGCTGGAGAAGCCACCATATAAACAGAGCTCTAACCGGAAGACCATTAACGTTTATAAGTAAAATACTATCTACTGTGTATGATAAAAAGTGTATTAAGTTTACAACTAGAAAGTACAATTAATGGAAACAATATTCATAAAAACACTCATTTAAATCGAAAATACATATAATATAGAAATCATTCCTATTTTAAAAATGTGTATTTTTATAGCCTAATTCTCAATATAAAATAATATCTTGCGATATAAGCTTTCTCTGTTATATCAATTAGATGCATCAGCCATATTGTTAGAACGATAGAAGAGAAATAAAATTAGCAAACTAAATGTAAATATTCTCTTTTATTTTAAGCGCAGTTAATATTTTTGAATTATATGATACATATGACCCATCATTGTATTATCATGACCTCTTTTAAATGCCATCATATGTCATATAAAGGCAGACAATGTTACACATGTAAATGTTGAATTTTGTCACCATTTAGTACTTGGCCTTTTAATGAAGATACCATACACAATGGCACGGTACGATTCAAGGTAAACATTCTCCAGTATACAATATTGCTACTTGACAGAAGTAATACTTATATACAATGGACATATGTCTTGTTAAATGTCTAATGACAGCCTCATGCCTGACCAGAATACTGCTGCCACTGTATTAGCATTATTTTCGTTTTATTATAAAACTAATTTCTTGATGGCTATAAATAAACTTCATATTATTTATTCAATATACATATTTATTATATATCTGTCACAGCCTCTGACAGTGACATTTGCTATATTACAGAACTGAGATAATCATGAAATGTGTTTTTCTCTAAATATAAGTACACATCTTGATATAATTATTTAAGCTATCATTCGCCAACCTAAACACTTAAATGAAATAAGCATCGGCTTTGAGATTGATACTAATTTCTTGCATTCGTTTATATTTAATTTTTTAAACGGGTCACAAACAAGGAACGACAAAATAAGAATATGTTATACTGATAATATAGGAGTTATAAACATATATGAAAACATCTTAAGAATTCTTAACTGCAGATTTAAAGTATTCTTACTTAGAGCATATATGACAACGTATTTGCGCGGTATCGATGATGATGATGATGATGATGATTGGAGTTTTACGGTAATGAAGCGAAATGAAAGATGAAACACTCTTCAGATATGCCCACGCCGGGATTCGAAGACGGGTGGTAGTGGTCTGTGATCCAACACGCTAGCGTTAAATCACGGAGGCGCCCTGCTCGGTATCGAGCGTTTGTGTATGTTTGTACAGCTATGTATGATACATGAATATATGCGTAGACATGCATTCCCATGCAGTCATGGTTGCCCCAAACCTGTTTCAACCAAGACATTTAACAAATAAAAATGTCTCTAATACTAAAATAGCAATTTACTGAAGTATTATTATAGTCAATAAATACAAATCGTCATAGAAATTAGAAGCACTAACTTTAGAAATGATGTATCCCGTAACTATGATAGGACACTATTTAGGCTTTCACGATACATATTTAGTCGAAACTCAGATATAAGGAACTGATCTAACCTGGAATAACTGGCGCCGGCCCAAACCTGGGATATACGCTTATAGATTAGAAAAATTAGACATATAAGCTAATCTCTTTTTTGATAGATGAAACATACCCCATACACAATAACACTTGGATGCGATCCCAAGAACTCTACAAAGTAGTGCATTGTTTACTGTAACAGTTGAAGGTTCTATCTTAGTGGAAATATGCTAAATAGGTTGTCAATGATGATGATGATGATGATTGATTGATTTTACGGCCACTTTTGTGCACAAGGTAGGCTAAATGGGCCGAGCGACCTCCAAATGTAATGAGACGAAGTGAAAGACGAAACAACCTTCAGATATGCCCACGCCGGGATTCGAACACGGGTGGTAGTGATCTGTGGTCCAGCACGCTACCGCTAGACCACGGAGGCGCCCCAAATAGGTTGTCAATGTCGGTATCATTAAAGTGAACACAAAAATAATCTGTATATGCTTCTTGCTATATCACTCAACTAGCCACCAACATTATACAACACCCACACACTAACTGATATAAAAACACTCATATACCAATTGACACCGAAACAAAATAGTCATAGTTAACTGTTAATGAATCTGGCTAAAATTCCTCTTCTATAAACTTCGATCTTGGTATAATGATTGATGATCGGTGAATATTTTGGGAAATCATTAGCCGAAAGGTCGATAGGAGACATCTCGATGTCATTTCTATTCATCTAATTTATGCATATTATACATTTCTAAAACTGATCACTAAATTTTTATTACTACAATTATGGAAGGAGTAATTGACATCCTTAATCCTGTAGAGCAGCACAAATCAGCTGCCGCTATATCTGTAAATGGGATGCCAACTAGAGTATATGTCATAATTTAGTAGAAAATAGTAGATGACAACAACAATTGAGTACCATCATCAATCATAAAACTTCAAACATTTCTACGGATCTGTTTTATCCTTTAGTCAATTTAGATTTTCAGTCAAAGTTATCTCTGTTCCTAAGTTGCCCTAGGATAACCCATCCTGAGGTCTCCCTAGGATAACCCATATGGAAATTGTTACTTTGTTGCTTTAGTATCCAAATGTTCTGTAGATCGGATGTTATAATGCTAGACCAAAGAAGATTAGTTTGATCCTAATAACGCTATATTATATTTATATCTAAAACAAATGTGGACACAACTATTAGACTTATATAACTTACAATTCTGGATAACAACAAATATTCTTCCATATTAGAACGTGCTATCTATCTACCGACATTTTAATGATTATTGATCATTTAAATCTGATATTTAAAGATTACAAGATTATGAAATTGTTGGCAACTTTAAATGTTATTTCGAATTGCACATATAGCATCATTATAGTCCAAACATTCCTTTGATGTTCTCTTTTAATAATTATTATGTAATGCAAATAAAAATTACGGTGTTACGTTGCTATGGGATTTACTCTTTAATTTATATAGAACGGTTGTCATTAAACATCTGAAAAATAGGAAGATATAATTATAGAGATTGACTAGGATTTATTACTATTTATTAATAGTTCTACTTGCTATAAGCAGTTAGACCCCGAGGATGAGATAACAAACTACGGTAACATCATAATATTAATATGTGATTAGGGTATTTTGATGACAATCTGTGCTAAATTAATTTTCATTTAATAATTTGTTTTCTTTCTCGTAGCTAACAAATATATTATGGATTCCATTAAATGAAATTCGATTCTCAGATTTGTATCACAAGAAATACTGCAAAACGTAAGTTTGATAACACTACAGACCCAGTAGAGAACAGACTATTAGTAGAGTGTTATCGTTGTCTCTCTCATGTCAACAATTAGAAGTTTAAATTGACGTATTTATAGTTTTGAACTATAATTTCATTAGAAAAATATAAATTGCCGAAAGAAGCCGCCTAACATCTAAATCGTATCTATGTTTTGGAATGATTCTAAACACTAAGGGTAGGATAGATGTATTTACTTGTGTGCCTGTTGCTCTAGTTTGATAACAGTTCCCTTCACTAATAAAATAATATTTCAAAATTGATGTGTAAGTAGAACAAAGAATGAACCAAATCCTTATTAGGTTAAATATGGTGTTTACGACATATGGAAAACCATTTATACTGTTAAGAAGATAGGCCATACACAATGTAATGTAATCCGATAGAACAAAACATAACACAATTAATTTATTAATCTAAAGGAAAAATAAATTACCTTGTTGACATTATTGCTGTTAAACATCAACTAATCTGTATATAAATCTGAAGCACATAGATTGGATATTTAGATGAAGTTTGGTGTTGGTATATAAAAAGAACCCATTTCTCTTAGTAAGATAAGACATAAGTCAATATTTAGTTTCCTAATATTAATATTACATTCCATTTCTTTTATATTGTTGACAACATTATTATTATTATTATAAAACATATCATGAGAACATATTTTGGTAGTTTTCTTTTGAACTCCTTTAAGAACAGGTTAGTGTGTGTTTTACGTCTAGACAAGCAATACACTAATATCTGTACACTATTTTATACAACACACTTATAGAACGTCTGAAGGATGTCATCGTCAGCGAATTTAGAATACGTAGACAGTCTAGATCTAGTTGACATTTACCGTTGATTTATTCTGTTATTAAACGCTACGACATATTATGTATAGTGGTGACATCTGGTGACAAAATATTTATGAGAACTTACTAACGATACACATATCTGATCCTGTGATACTTTAGCTGTTTGTGACAGTTTTGATGGTTTATAATGTCATACATTATTCATGTTATGTAAACTACAATACTTTGAGTGTAAGCTATAGACCGATACGACATTGAAAGGTGAAATCTGAATGGCGTGACGCGTTATACATCAGGAAATTGACGAGAAAGACAATTCGTGCAACAGTTGACGGAATAATGTCATATTCTTTGGCGATTCAATTAAGTTGATGTACCACTGTATTTATAGCAGTATCCTTTTTCGCGTAGACTGCAATTTATGATTTGTTCGTTCCTCGAAAGCCATCTTCAGATTTTTTTAATTTTATTCATGCATTGCTTAAGTTGTATTATAACTTTATTGTAGTTTTTAAATTGCAATATAAATATCGAATTATTCCCATAAGAATTGCTTCTTTTATAGTTCTAAATGAAGTTATCTTTCAAGTGCCGTGAGCCTCGCCTCAATAGAATCATCGGCATATGTTATGATATATTAATTGCCTTTAATAGTTTTAGGTTTGTCGTCACATAAAATTAACAAAACTCCAGATAAAACACAATATTGAAATGAACCTGGTGACACTTTCAGTGACTATTGATCATTTTCCAATTTTAGATAGACATTATTTTACGTTAGTGAGAACAAAATATTTACCTTTATCGATGTAGGGTAATTAAACAATATCTGAATAAGAAGACAAGTTTTATTAGTAGTTCATGAAATCATTGTCATGGACTATATCATTCAACATTACTTGTATTCTCAAAATGGTGAAATAAAGTGTTCATATAATATGAAGTAGATTTCCTTTACAACATAATTATCCTTTCCATGAGCAAATATGTCCAAATAAAGTTGGATTTAAGTCCGTTTCAAAAACAGATTCAGAACTATTTTATTTTTTAAAGGGAACGATATTAGTTGTCAGAAAGCCGAATGTTCAATGGCATAAATTAAGCTAAATCTTTTTAACTAGGACAAATAGATGGAGATGGGGGGGGGGGGGTTATTGATCAACCAGGGATTGAGAATTGTTATAAAACAATAAAATAATTTAATAATTTAAGTATCGGAGAACTATTAGATTGATCAAAGTCAACAGTAATCGTTATTGTTGGCTTGAATCCTGATTTAAATATGTCTAGTCTTTGGGTTTGTACGTACGCGGAGTTTCCCTGGCAGCATTCAATAACCTTATATGGAATAATCATGAATATTCGGTACTATCCTTTGTCTCTTAGTAAACTCTGACGTACCTTTTCCCAGTGAAATACTGCCATTCATAAGTTGTTTGTGACGTCACCACTCTCCGTTTGCATTCACTGAGCATGCATGTATATACTATCGCATAGTGAATCATCCAGATGGCTGCCATCTCAAACTGATCCATGAAATACACAACATATTGCGACATTTCTACCTACACAACCAATGTATTATTTATTTAAATTTATGTACAGTTGGCTCCTTCACTCTTTTTAAAAATTTCCACATTTTTAACAAAGATGTATACCCGGAAAACACGACAGTAATTGAAATTTAAAAAAAAGCTGAAATTCCCGCTGACGGATTTTAGACATCTAGTGTGTATATGCATAACACATTTGTTTTAATTTTAAAGGCTAATCTGCATACTGTAGATCAGCCTAATTTAGTGACAGCAAAATTAGTCGATTTCTTCATTTTGAACATATTGGTTGACTGCAAAAAATGACGAATTTAGGTCTGTCAGGAAAGCTGATTTTTGATTTTTTTTCTAGGCCATTCGGGGAAAACCACATTTCAAAGCACACCGTTATTCACCAGCCATAACCGAATCTGAAGCAGACTAGATCATTGGCCTTTACGTAACGAGTAATTCCATTCCAAGCAGATCTGAACTAGTAATTGACAAACCATTGCCATGATTGAATGACAACAAAGGTAATTGATATGCAAGCTAAAGACAAATTGCAATTAACGTGATGAGAACGTTACATTAAACTGTATATAAGGAGGTGTAAAATATAATGTTTTAATATTATTTTTCTATTCTCAGAAAACGAATATAAATTATAACAAATCTCACACGCACAATCAAATGCCTGGTATAGTGAGTGATCAAGTCAGTGACTCCTTGACATCCAATCGCGAAATTGCAGACACTCAACTCAGCCTCAAGATCACTAGACTCAATCCTCTAAACACAGGCTGGTTGTTTCATGCATTTGATTTTGTTACTGGATGGGGACAATGTCAGGGACGAATGTTTTTTTTAAACGAGTAATTGTTTTATTATAAATTGCAATGTGTTATCAAAGTAGTGCTTTCAGGGTATAATATGAAGTTCTGTACAACAACTTAATTCCCGAACAATCATTACACTGGTTAGTTGGGAAGGTGCGAGTGTTGATTGTGACGTTGTCAGGTTATGCCAAATTGATTCATAGCCGGAAGGCATGGATCCAATATTTGACGGGATATAGCAAGTGAAGTTATTTGTGTGTTTGTTGTTTGATATGTCACAAGTTAATAAACAGATCGTGATCTTGGTTATTTGTCGGGTAGCTGTTAGAATTAGCCTGTAGCTCTCTGTACTCGTTTTTATTGTTTTTCCATTAAAATCGACACTAGACCGGCCGGTCGAGTACTATGGCATTGGTACTAGACCGGACCTTGAAACACTGGTCCCGGTCGAGCGGTCGAGTATTAATGTCGCACACTGAAATAGTATCAATATTTCATATTTTACTATTATTTGTACCTACAAGTAAACATTTACTAATATTACCTGATCCTAACGTGTGGCTCCACCTAGTGATGTCAATTTCTTCTTTCATTATATATTAGGGTAGTAGGAAGATCAACAAAGATTGTTAAATACAAACAGAGTATATTCTTCCTCCTGGATATCCGTTTTAAGCAATATCAAATTAGTATTTGGAGAAAATAGTAATTAAATTACATTTACATTAGTTTTCTGCTTGACGAAAATGTGCTTGTCATGATCATATTTCAAAAGTTACAATAATAAAAACGTTGCTGGTTTGAATTTTAGGTTAAGGATATTATCTAAATGGGCCGGTAACATGAAATAGATTTACTTTGTTGAACGTTTGGTAAATTTGACATTAGTTGTGCTATTAAATTTCTAATATTTTAATTAAAGATAAATATATTTCTTTGTAAAAAGTATTGATAAAAATGTATGGTATTATGGTATTGTTAATTAATAGAATTCCTCTTCAACATTTTCTTGTACATGTTCTATTATTTTTTATGTTATTCATTCATTTTATTTGCATTCATATTTATCGTGTTTGGTAGACGTTACACGTGTGATGACTGAACGTTTTCTAACAAATGTATCACTTCGGGTCCTCAAAGTTACAGAATGTTAAACATATTTAAAGTAAATAAACATTATATGTTTATATACAAAATATATTTATTATACCTTTCTGTTAGATATTTAAAAAAAATTCTTTATACAGCACAAACTAAGTGCACAATAATTTGTTTTTAGATATAGACTAAAGAATACATTAGTAGCATAATAATAATAATAATAATAATAATAATGTGTGATGATAATTTTCTTAATTATCATTACAATAATCAACATTTAATAATCAATAGTAATATGATAAAACACTCATATATCAGTTATCTATGACTGTTAGCTAATAACAACAATGATATTTGAAGACAACTTGTATTCGTTATCCAATCGTTAGCCAGTAACAACGTCAACAATAACAATAGAGTGTTATAGAAGGAATAAGTTACACGTGTTATTTAGAAACAAATTGGATTCTTCTTCTAATAATACTAACCAAAACTTGCACTTTTTATCCTTGAATGTTAGAAACAATTAACCCAGTAATGGCTGAGACGTAAAATAGATGTGTAATGCATAATTTATAATATAATTAAGACATGGGTATATATTACTGATGGAAAAAGCGATAACAATAATTGGTCGATCATGTTGATTAATTAATTATTATTAAAGTAATCAGTTTAATCATTTCTTCCAAACTCGACTTAACACTATTATTTAGTTACTTTCAAAATAAACAGCGATATGGATTTTAATGAGAAGATTTTTACCATAAAAATACCATTTCTTGATAGTTGAAAGTTTTATATAAGGAACTGCTTTTCTTCTTAACATGACATGGAACGAGTACATTTCGACTCAAGAAGGAATCTAATCTTTATAATAAGTTAATGAAATATATATATATATATATGTGTGTGTGTGTGTGTGTGTGTGTATATATATATATGTGTATGTATATATGTGTGTGTTTGTGTGTGTGTGTGTGTGTGATTGTCTTTATGTTAATAATGTAGCAGGAGGTAAATGTATTTTGTATATATATATATATATATATATATATATATATATATATGTCTGAACGCAGTTTTCGATAATTAATCAAGAAAGAGTCAATTTAACTCTCATTAAGCTTATACTTGCAGTATGTATATGTCAGGGTGATGTCAGTTATCTTACTTTATATTGATTCACCTCGAATAGTTTAACTGATCAGTGCATTACTAGTGTCCGTATAAATATATATAATTTAGTATGATTTATATTGTCCATTGATGAATGTGTCGCAGAACAAGAAAAACCAAACGTGTGTGTTAAGAATAATGTTATGTTTGTTTTGTTGTACGTCATCTAAATATACAACAAAACAACTTCAGGACATACTTCATCCATGTAGTGTTAATCGTTAATCGTGGACACGGAATGTGGGATAATTACATGTTAATTTATACTATCATTGTACACCTATATACGATATTATCAGACACCCTTTAAAATACTATTTACAATTATATTAAATATAAGTAATCTTACAGACCCATTTTTTTAAAGATCATGATTTCAGTTGGCAAAGGCCTGAAAGTTCAGTCAATTGTAGAGATAAAGTAAAGAGCACTTAAGACTTAGTACTGTTTCTATTTTTCCAAAGGAACCATACAATAGTTAACGATTATAAGAAACATGTATTACTCTATAACTGTGAAGTAAAATCAATGTAAGTGAAATGTATTGAAAATATGGATCAATTTAAATCGGAAATAAGTAGAACATCAAAATGAATAGCAGAATATGTATTTAAATATGTATTTACATAATTTCGCTATATGAGCCTTCTCTGTATTACTGTTCAGATGTATCAGCCATATTGGTGGAACGATAAAGGAGGAATAAGATCAATAACAAACTGAATATAAACACTATCTTTTATCGTGAAATTTGTTTGAATCATGTGATACGAATGACCCATCAGTGTATTATAATGAACTCTCTTCAATGTCATCTAATGTGATATAATTAAGGTCAGACAACGTAATGCTCATACACCTTTAATATGGTCACCAAAGAGTGGTTGACCTACTTATAACAATACAAGTCGAAATGGTAAGATACACCACAAGGGAACCATTCCACAGTATATATTATTGCCACCTGTCAGAGATAATATGTACATTAGAAGATTTACATTAATACACTTAGCCTTCGCTGGATAGATGTCAAGCTAAATGTTTAAAACAGCCTCTTCCTTCGCCAGAACATTGTTTTTATTTTATCTAACAAAAAATATAATTATTCTGTGTTGAAATGATAATATAACAAGGCGTATTTGATCTTCACCTACTATCATGTAAGTAGTATATGACAAGGATTAGTAGGAACATTTTCTTTTGAATAATATTAATAAGCCTATTTGGAGTTCCCACTGCGCGTGAGTTAAACGTCACTTCGGGTACACATTCTCGGGATAAACAAACGTACATGGCATTATCAGAAAGCCGTCTGCGGATATATTTATCGCGGGAAATAAACAATTGTACATTGCTAGATTTAGAAAAAATATTGTCATAAAAGTACAAACTTATTGAGAAATTTTGAAATATATCTAGGTCTAAAAACTATTTAACGTTAGATGAAATGCTGCCCAAATTTCTGAAATCGGATTTAGTACATGTATGGTAAATCTAATCTAGTGCCAGTAGACTAGTAGTACGTTTAGTAGTACTACTACACAGTTGCTGGCTGTTATTACCAACTCTGTGCTATGATTCACGTTGTATACGTTTTTTATTAATTGGGATACTCACCTGATTAAACGACTGTTATTTGTTGGTCTAATTACGTGTTTTATACAACATCTAACTGATGACGTATGAATGATACGATGGTTCGAATTTACACCTTTGAACATTTCTCCAACAGCACATACACTCTCTCTAGATGGATATAGTTGACTTGTTTAAATCATCGGAGTGATGATGTATGTCAGTGTTCACCTCCATTCACACTCTACATTCCCAACTGAAACGAGGGACCTGGGATCACGGCTTAAGTGGGCCAAGGTGGTAAACGTTGCTCCACAACTGTTGCGGAAACCACCCAAATTGAGGCAAGAACCGGCGCAACACAGGATTGATCCATCTAAACCTGTGGATGATGTATACGTATGTCCAATACCTGGCAATGACCAGTTATGTCATGACATACAAGTGCTCTCCAGCTTGTCAATGTGTGGGTTACAGTTCTCAACATGCAAAGCTGAACAACTAACAGAATGAATATGATGAATTTAAGGAACTTGTCACTAAATCCAAGACGCCGATTTTGACCAACAAGAAACAAACCAACCTTATTAGCAGATTTCTGGATGTAGCAAAGTCCGTAAGTTGAGGAAGACTAGTCCTCTTAAGAGATCACAGAAACCTGACCCAGAGCGCCGTACATGCATCAATGCAGGAAGAATTGTTGCTGGCACTGATGAAGTTGTGCATGGCTATCATTACTGAGTTGCTGTCAGGTATATTTGGAATTTCATCAGCACAGGTTTCTCAAATAATCAACACCTGGGTGAAGATGCTGGCTGCTACTCTACGTCTTCTAATATTCTGGCCATCAAAACAAGTGATACATCAACATCTTCTAAAAGTCCCAGAAGACTACCAACACCTCTGATGTACCATAGATTGTATCATAATTTTCATAGAGCGTCCTCGTGATTTAGAACCGCAGGCCATCACATGGAATGATTATAAAAATACAACACAATAAATATTCTCGTTGGCATCACATATTTGTCGATCACTTTTTTTAGAGAGACATGGGGTGGGCGGGTCTTTGACTAGAAGATCACTAGGAAATCGGGCTTCTTATATCTGGTGGAACCCAATGACTTGATCATGGCAGACAGATGGTTCACCATACAGGGGGTCCACCAGCCATAGCCTGAATTCATCTAGTGTTGATCCAGCCAATGTATCCGTCATGTCAGATTGTAATGACGTTTAAACCCAGTAAATAAACGTCCAAAATACACTGCTAGATCTATATCAGACTTACTAAGTTACTAGAGTAAGTTTTAATTACCTCAGAGATACTTAGATAACTTAAATTTTAGTAAAGTGTTCCATATCACAAACAGAGATAATGTTCTTCTGTTTTATAAAATGGCGTTGCCAAGAAAAACAATTGCCGTCTGCTTCTTTTTATTTTTATTTTACTGTCTAATAATAATGGCCGAAATAACAGTTATTGTAAGATGATTGATGTTTTACGGCCACGTTTGTGCACATGGTAGGCCAAATGGGCCGAGCGACCTCCAAAAGTAATGAGACGAAGTGAAAGACGAAACAACCTTCAGACATGCGCACGCCGAGATTCAAACATGGATGGTAGTGATCTGTGGTCCAACACGCTATCGCTAGACCACGATGGCGCCCCAGTTATTGTAAGAAGCATTGTAATATATTGCTTCACCACCGGGACTAATTCTAAATAAAGTTAGATTTTATAATAGGTCGCATATTCGGCGGAGAAAACCTTGTCAGTTGCTTGGTTTGGATGAAAAACTTACCCTACTATAGTGCCACGCATAACCACGAAAGTCCCACTATAAAATATAATATATATATATATATATATATATTATATATATATATATGCGTGCGCAGAAATTATGATTGCCCAAAATCTGTTTCAATCGAAGCTTTAAATCCGTTAACATACTCTTTATTATCTTTAGAACTAACATAACACTTTAGTGAAGCCTACAACACGGTAAATGTACACGTTTCTTCCAGTCGCCCATTCTTATTCATAGCATCTCATCATCACCCAGTGTACTCTGTCCCATTGCCTATCAAACTCTTTCTTCCGCAGAATCTTCGTATCTATTTTCCATGTTTTCCTTGTATTCCAGCACCCAAGCATAGAGAGCTCCGTTCGTCTGATTTTCACTTGTTGTCTGTTCCCAGGGTTAAAACTCATGATGGGACTCGTGCTTTTTCAGTTTTTGTCCCATCTCTTTGGACTTCACTAACTCAACATGCTAAGTTATCAAATAGCATAGCTTCTTTCGCTCACCATTTGAAACACCCTTTCAAACTTGCTTATCCTTTCTAAGTTTTCACTCCGCCGGATTATTTGTTAATGAACCTTGCATTGTACCTTGACTACGAGTTTCCCTATCGCTGTATACCAGGAGCGCAACTGAGCTCGATATTGGCGCTATAGAGGTTTGTATTATTAAGTTATACATAAAGCGTGATTAACGTACTTTAGTATTCCATTAGTGTCTATAATCTCCAGCTAGGTATCTTTATTATAAAACAATATGAAGAAGATTTCGTGGATTTAATTAAATAAACGCGTAGCCACAAGTGATAATAATAATAATAATAATGTATATTTAATAAAGCGCCCTTACTAGCAGGAGCCATTCAAAGGCGCTGTACAAATAATATGTAATTTAATAATACCCCAAATAATGTCTGTAAAAACCCTGTAATGATTTAAAAGATAATAATTATTTATCTGTGAAAGCGACCTTAAATAGGTGTGTTTTTAGAAGAGACTTAAAATTTCCAAGAGACGACGAATTTCTAATATTTGCCGGCAACTTATTCCACAAATTGGGGGCTGCAACACTAAACGCACAATCACCATATGACTTGAGCCGAGACACTGGCACCTGCAATAGTATCTGACTGGATGACCTGAGTTTTCGGGATGACTTTCTAATGGAAACCAGTTCACACAGGTATTCTGGTGCCATATCATTAATAGATTTATAAGTTATTAACAGAATCTTAAAATGGATACGCTGTCTAACAGGTAGCCAATGTAGTTTTTGAAGAATGGGGTAATATGATCATATTTTCTAGTATTTGTTACAATGCGAGCTGCACTATTCTGAATTCGCTGAAGGCGATTAATGTTATAATCAGATATGCCATATAACAGGGAGTTACAATAGTCTATACGAGATGTAACAAAGGCATGAACTACAGTTAAAAGTGCTTATTGTGTCAAGAATGCTTTTAAACAGTGGATGTTCTTAAGATGGTAGTAGGCAGCTCGGCATACTGATGTGACATGTTCATGCATGTTAATACATTGGTCAAAAATAACCCCTAGATTTTTTACTGACCCATTAGGGGTAATCGAAGATGTACCAATCTGTAATGCTGGTGTCTTTAGGGATTTAACACAATGTGGTGATGCCAAATATAAAATATTTGTTTTATTATCATTTAGTTTTAGAAGATTTTGAGTCATCCATAGCCGGATATCGGCAATACAATGTTCTAAATTCTTCAAGGAAGAGGAGAAATTTAACTCATTGTCAGGATCCAGTGATATATACAGCTGTGTGTCATCAGCATACAAGTGATATTTAATCCCATATCGCTGCGCAATGATCCCAAGAGGACGGGTATACATTGTGAAAACCAGAGGACCAAGAACTGAACCCTGTGGTACACCAGATAACAAAAACTGAATGTCAGATAAAATACCATGAACAGACACTCTCTGGGAGCGTTGTTCCAGATAGGATCTAAACCATTCAAGTACTCTACCTGACAGACCAAACATATCTTTTAACATAGAGAAAAGTACATTATGGTCAACTGTATCAAATGCAGCAGACAGGTCCAGAAGAACAAGTATTACTGGCTTACCTTGATCAATTGACATCATAATATCATTTTTCACTCGAACCAAGGCTGTTTCAGTGCTGTGACCACTTTTATAGGCAGACTGTAGTGATTCATTAAGGTTATTATTGATTAAATATTTGTTTAGATGGAAAGCAACTGCCTTTTCTATAACTTTAGATAAAAATGTAAGATTCGAAACAGGTCTGTAATTGTTTAGAATATTACAGTCCAGAGTGTGGTTTTTTATTAATGGTTTTACAAGGGCAGCTTTCATGGATCTTGGGAAACACCCAGAGATAATGATTTATTAACTATATTTGTAATTGGGTTTATCAGAACATCCAGACAATCTTTCACAAGCCATGTAGGCATAGGGTCAACTGCACAGAAAGCATTAGATGACTTGGGGATTTGCGTATCGAGTGTAGAAATGGCGATACTTGTAATATTATTTGTTATATCATACTTATATTATATTATTGTAATAGACAAGACTCGTATGTGTTCACACTTTTAATCCGTCCTCACATCAATGCAACACTTTTAATACTGATTGTACTGATTAACTACAAATAGAAGAAGAACAAAACTAAATACATATTGGAAGCTAAATGTGATTAGTCTGTGTGGTCACCGGATTAATGGAGCATGAACTGTCGAAGTATGTTCAGTGAACATGAACTGACCACGAGGTAATTATTGTTTAACTTCAAGCATAACTAAATTACTTCTACTAAATACAGTATAAAACAGGTGTTACTATTACTATATTTCGCTACACTGATATCTGAGCTTGCCATTTTACAAACGAAACATTGCGTAAATACATACTGTACAATAAAACTTCATAAACATAAATCTGTCGAACACAATAAAACTCGCCATAACTGGACTCTACTTCGTCAAGCCCCAGTGATTCTTAGGTAATACTAAATACCCCAATAACTAACTACCGGCCACTGCAAATACCCATAAATATAATTGTCAATGCCCACCATCCCTATAATTCGAGATGGGTTACTCTGGTGAATAAACATGTAAAAAGGACAGCATACCTCTTCACCACATTACGACCACGTTTCACCTCGATAGGCCCAAAATAGTCAACTCCAACATTGGTGAATGGTGGCTCATGTGGCTCGATCCTGTCCCGTGGTAAATCCGCCATCTTCTGCTGACAACAACTAACCTCTGTACCTTCTAAATAAAACACATCTGGCCAAAACTTTGCGGATGGTTTAATTGGCACCTACAATCCAATACGTCTGACGTAGCCTGGCAAGTATCATGTTACATCCCATATGACCAACTGCCCCGTTAGCCTCTTAAATAATTAATATCGATACAATGTAATTATTTGGTAGATTAACTGGATGTCTAACATCAAACGACATTATCTGCTCGGTATAAAGGACCACCAACACGCAGCACCATCAACCAATACTGGATCCAACTTGTGTAGAACGCTAGCTCTTCTTAAATATCTGTGCCTAAAAGACTGTATGACTTATAGCTCTTCTAACACCGCTTCACCAAGCTCTGTATTAGACAGACATAGTGACTTGAAGCGGTCATTTGGACAATGCTGCATTGCTTCTATCGGGGATATTTGTCTCATCGTGCTATCGATCTGTTCTCGAATCTTTAGGTTAGGTTCATATAACTGCATTTGGTCTCCCGAACCTCTATGCTTTTGATACCTATGTCGAGCAGTGACTGAGGATGTGATCTGACACTTGGTCATCATTCACATATGAAGCTGTTAGAATTCTCTTAACTTCAGGATTGTCATTATCACACAAAGGTACTTTTCCATTTCTGGGTGTTCTGGCCATTCATCTCGATCCTGCCATAGATCCTCTGGGCCTCTGAACCAATGGTTAATTTGCACTGAATCATGAATATCCAGCCCTCTAGATGCATTGTCTGCAGGATTGTCTTTAGAACTCATATAATTCTTTTGAGCCACATTAGACTCTTCTCTGATTTGTGTTAGACGATTTGTCACAAATGTCTTAAATCGTGTCCGTTCATTAGAAATGTACCTTTCTACACACATTCTATCTGACCAATAATATACCTGGTCAATTGGTATATCTAAATTTGTTTCAAGTATCTTGGACAACTTGACATCCATAATACTCTTAAGAGGTGCTACTCGCGACTTTCCTAATAACAGCTAGGAATGTATACGACCTTCGCTATTCACAAATCGTAAGTATGCTACTGTTCACATATGCACGTTCACTGGCATCGGCAAAGTTATGGATATCACATACTGCTATATTGCCGAAATTAAGTGATTTCGAACATCGTTGTATCACAACATCTAATGTGGGTAAGTTCTGTATCCATTGTAGCCATGTACGTAGATCCTTACTAGTGACAGTTTCATCAAAACCTATGTCGCGTGAACACAAGCTCTGGAGGAGAATCTTGACATGCAACACAAATGGTGCAGCCAATCCCAATGGGTCATATAGAGCTGGTTACAGACAGCATGTTTCTACGCGTAGCTGCCGAATTATTGATAGAAACATTGAATCCAAAGCTGTCCGGGTCCACTAACCATGAAAACCCCAAAGGTTTTGTTGGGTTTTGGGTTTTCCGACTTTTATCAACTGGAACAGTATCAATTATTTCCTTATTTTTGTCCACTTTATGGCCGGATTTAGGCCTTTCATATGTGTATAAAAAATGTATCAACATCTAAATGTGGCCCTTCAAGGGCTCCATTGAATATAAACGACCCACTCCAACTTGAGGGGCCATAAACGTTCTAAACTGTTTCAAATAAGTTCAGAGGAGCCCCATTAAATCTAAAAATATACAAATATCCTCTGTTCTTACTGCGGCCAATTCTACACCATTTGTAAATTCGGCGTTGATTATATTATGTTACACTTTGTTATATTTTATTATATAATCATTATTTTTACAATATCTTTTACTTATCTTTTACATATCTAGTTCATATAATATATTCGTCATTATTTTACTCATTTCATTTGTTAGGTGTAAGGATAAAGGCATCTTATGAATTTAATATATATAAAACATTAGAGAAACTAAATCGGGGTTTCCCCCTTTCATTTTTAAAATTTTTAACAAATTTTAGAAAACAGGTTAAAAAATTCTTTTTAAGATTTATTTAAATAAAATTCCAAGGATAATATTGTAATAATAAATAAATAGAAACCTTCTCTGCCAGAATTGAAAAGAAGAACATTACCTAGGTCATTTGGAATTGGTATTACATTATACCTGAACTATACGACGCTGGTCTTACCTAGTGTTTATATGGCTACGGTCCAAATAAATTGGAAATATGTTATTGAGGTTGTCAATGTCTTTATCACTAAAGTGATCACAAAAATACTCTTTAAATACTTCAGGCTATGTTCACAGACAGATGCCTGTCAGGCACCAGCACATCCAACCACCAAACCAAACAATACACTAACATCGAGAGACATTCCACAGGCTGATGAGTAGACCAGACACATGCTTAGGTATAGCACACATTTATCAATATGTGGAGGTTTTAAAGGGGAAAAAAATTTTATTTTTGGATTAATGTTTTGGTATTTTTTGGTTTTTTTAGATTTAGGGAAGGGTGGGTTTTTTCGAAAAAAAGTTTGGGGTAAGGGTTGTTTGGGGTTCCCCCTTTTTAAAATTAGGGGTACCTTTTAAAAAACCCCAAAATTTTCCCTGAAAAGAATTTAAAATTAAAAATAATCCAGTTCCCTTTATTTAAAACCAATGTAAGAAATTTATTCGTTTTTAAACCAACGTTTTTAAAAAGTTTTTTTTCCCCTTTTTGTTATTATAATGTAGAATCTATATTGTTGTCCTCTTATGGGGTTCTGGCGAAACGACCTATTAATTCTCAAATGCTCCCTTGATGGATTTATACCCCTAGTCGTTTTTATGGCGGCACCCCCAAATTAACTGGGACAGATTTTTCCCCTTATTTGAGTAATTGTTTTTCCTTTTAAAATTTTTTTTTAAATTTGTATAATTTAACCCGACGTGCTTTGCAGTATCGGAATCCCAAATCTGTTCTCGACCAAGGGTCAAATAGATCAAGTGGATGGGCTTTAATTTAGATCCCACCACACCTAACTGCATATATTTGGGACGCTAAATTAAGGGTGAATGAACTTCCCTTAGTGATGAAAAACGTAGAGGGGGAGCTGTTGGGGGCGAGTAAATCTAATTTACTGGGAAGATATTTCGTTTATTAGTAATAAAACCATTGTGCGGTATTGCTACTTTGTTTTTATTTTAGTTTAAACGCTTTAGTAAAAAATACTGTGTTAATGGCATTCTTTTTTTTGGGGAACCAAACCCTTTTTTTGAAACCTGGGCTTAAATATTTTAAATTATTACATTTCGTTATGGACAAACTTTAAAAATTTTTTTCAGCTGAGGTTTTATATAGGGGTTTAAATTTTTTTTGGTTGGAAGAAATTCGACGCCAGACCAGTCGGACGTGTATTTCAGGTTTTTTTTTAATTTTTTCCAAATTATTCAACCCAAAATAAAAACGAGATTAACATCTGGGGGTTTGAAATGCTTTATATACGGTTTTCTTTTAACAGAAAATTACTGTTGGAAAATTTAAAATGTGGTGTCAAAATGGTTTTTGTATTATGTATAAAAATCCCAAACCCCAGTTTTTTGTTTAAACTTATAAAATTAAATTTTTTTACTTTTTTTTTTGTACCAAACCTGCATGTAGCCGCTTTTTTGTGGACATTTTTGCGAAAAACGAAATTTTTTCCCCCAAGGGGTGATGAGTGGGCCAGCCTGCTTGGGTTACTTTAAAATTTTTCAATATTGGAAAGGGATTAAAATTTTTAAAATTTTTTGATTAATGTATTTTAGTTGTTTTTTAAATTTTTTGGGGGTGGCGGGGATTTTAGAAAGTTGAGTTTGCCCTTTTTCCTCTTACTTTTGTTTTTCCAAAAACACAACACACACACACACACACAAACACACCCAACCAACAACAACACACCAAACCAAAACAAAAAAAACAACACCAAGGGTTTTTTCCGGGTTTTTAAAAAAATTAAAAATTTTAAAAAAAATCAAATAAATTTCAAATTGGGGGGCTACCACAATTCCCCCTTTAAATTACTTTGGTTTTTTTTCCTTTTATGTTTGGGCACCCTTTTAACACCTGAAAACATTATTATTCTTTAAATTTATTCCGTTGGGATGTTTTCAAAACACCGGGTTAACGTAATTCCAAGTTTTTGAAAAAAGGGGACTAAAATTTTTTTAAACCCCTTTTGGGTTAAAAAAAGAAAACTTTTTTAAAAAGGTTTTTTTTGCCCTGGGCTTTTTCCTAATTGAAAAATTGTATTTTTAAACCTCGAGCAATTTTTGGTTTAACGTTTGACTTTATGCAACCTTTAAAAAACTTTAAGTAGGGGCAAAACCCGGGGGTTGGGTTTTTTTTGGGTTGATTCCCTGTTTTAAAAAAATCGGGGTGTATTAGTTAAATTTAAACTAATTTATTTATTTTTAATTGGCTTTAAAAATTATTTCCAAAACATTTTATTATTAAAACAATTTTTATTAATTAAATTTTTATTTTTCTCCAAAATTTTAAGGGGGGAAAAACCCCTTTTTTGGGCCCCCGGTTTTTTTGTGTTTTTTTCCGACCAAAAAAAGTTGGGTTTGTTTTAATTTTTTAAAAGTTTCCTTTTTTTAAATTTTTTTAAAAAAAAAATTAAAAAACCTTTTTGAAATTAAATTTCTTTTGAAGTTTTAAAATTTTGGGTTTGTTTTGGAAAAAAAAAAAAGGGGGATTTTTAACAAAAATGTTTGCCAAGGGCCGCCTTTTAAAATTTAAATTTTTTAAAAAAACACACAAACAACAACAAACCCACCCCACCAAACCCCAAAACACACAAAAACCAAACATTTTTTTAAAAAAAACCAAGCAGTTTTTAAAAAAGACACCCAAATACCTATACAACAACAGACACCCAAACAAACTATTTATAGTTTACTCGTAATGAATCAGGCTAAGAATACCTATCTTCTGTCAACTTCGATATTGACATAATGATTGATGATCGGTGAATGTTTTGAGAAATCGTCAGCCGAAGGTCAATAAAAGGTGACTCGATGTCACTTTTATTCTTCCGGTTTATACACATTGCCTCTGGTTTGGCATCCGAAATGATCATCGTTATTTTAATTTGAAGACTACATTTTAAAACTGTCCACTAAATCTATTTAGTACAATTCTTAAACGAATAACTGACATCCTCATTTCTGTAGAGCAGCAAAACTCCACAGCCTCTGGATCTTTTACTCTGGATACCAACTAAAAGATATGTCATAATCCAGTAGCAGAGAGTAGGTGACAACAACAATAGATACCAGGACTATCATCGTGACAGATGGGTTCTTCAATCGAATACCAAGTCTATAGAAGTGTGCCTCATTTTCTGAAAATTATTTATTTATTATGCTAATAACTGCATATTAATTACATACAAGCTTAATTTAATCCAAATCATAATAAATAGATCGTAACAAGATACGAGAATATTCCTTGGACGGAATCGTTTAATTGTGATTCTGTAACTAATAATTCTGGAAACATAAAATTAAGGATAATATCGGTATAAGCACAACATCTTAGTCATTTCCATTGCGTTACATCATCACACTTAACACAATAAAGTATTATATTTGGATATTGTATTACTGGCACAAACTACATTTGTCTTTCGTCACAAACCAATAAAAGAAACAGAGGTGGAGAAAATTGATTCATTCCGCGTTCAAGTTAGGATTATGGCGAATTTAGATCTGATCAAAACAAAATTTGAAATTATTGAATTCATCTCATTACATTGAGTTTATTTTTGGTGATTCATAAACTTCGCCGCCAATGTGTTTTATAAAATAAATTATCTTTTTCGAAGGCAACAAACAGCCTTCTATATGTGTCTAATTAAATGAAATTCGACTCTCAGATTTGTATCACTAGAAATTCTGCAAAAGTAAGGTTTATCTTATTTTATCATCACCCATAACATCAGAACAATACAGAACTAGTAGAGATCAGACTATTAGTAGAGTGTTGTAATTGTCTCATTCATGTCAACAGTTAGACGTTTAAATGGATGTATCTATAGTATTCAGCTCTATTTTAATTAGAATATTAGAAAACACCAAAAGAAGCCATATAATTACTAAATCATGTTCATGTTAGTTTTATCTCTAAGTTGATAAGAATATTGTACAAACGACAGTCCAATAACCAATTAATAAAGTTGGTGTTTTGTAATGATTCTAAACACTAAAGTTAGGATATATTTGTTTACCAGGTCATATATCATAATTGAGATATCAACATTTACCGAGTTATTAAGTCTTTTCTAGTTTGACGTCTAAATAATATCAAACATATATCAACTCATTAAAGATGAACAATTTGGTGTTTACGACCTATTAACAATCAGGTTTACTATTAAGAAGATGTGACTTATACGATATAGTACAATACAACATAACACAACATAAAACGATGATTCATTATATATAATTAGATCTGAAGCGTATACATTGAACACATGGGCCACACAGACAATTGTAATTAATTAACCCAAACATTGTAAACATATTGCACCGAATTAGGGACAAATAATCATATATTTCCATTAGTGACATAAGAGATAAGTAAACCTTTCGTCTCCTAGTGTTAAAATTATATCTAGTGTTGTTCTCCTCGTCGACAACATTATTCTTATATGACATATCCGGACTACATATATTGGTCTATTTCTTTTGGCCTCAGCTCAGAATATTTGAGTATTTTTACCTCTGGACCACACTATACAATAACATCGACGGTACAACACTAAACGACAAACTGATAAAACGCATGAATAAATCACACCATCGGGGATTTTAGAATACCTAGGCAATCTAGATATAGGTCACATTTAATACTGATGACGACAACAGTTCATCATCTGTTACGGTGACCTCTGTTAAAAAGATATTTATTATAATTTACTAATAATATCCATTTCTGATCCTGGGATACTTTAGTTGTTTGTGACAATTTTGATACTTTATCATGCCAAATCTTATTCAGGACATACAACGATGTTTTGAGTTTGAGTTGTAGCACGATTCGAGCTTGAAGGGGGGAGGGTTGAATGGTCTCATCCATAAGACCCGAGGAAATTGATTAGAAATATAATTTTTTGGAATGACGTCACGCCCATTGAACATCAATTGGGTTGATATATCACTCACTGTATATGAAATAGTATCACATTTTGTCTTCATTGGTGATTTCTTTCTCTAATTACAAGAAATATACGTCTGGTTGTAATATTCTTCATGTAAGTTAAGTTATATATCTTTGTCACCTATTTTAAGCCGACATAGTAATATCGAAATATATATACAGGAACTATTTATGCTAGAGTTTTAAACGGAGAGGTCTTTTAAGAGATGTGATCCTTCCTATAATGTATCATCGAGACAGGTATCCACGTTTAAGTACAAGTTTTCGCTCATTTCAATGAGTCCTAGAATTGTAGAATCATCAGCATATTTTACGATATTAAATTTGGTCATAATGATTATAGGGTTAGTACCATTTAGAATGAACAAACCTGCAGTTATCAGACAATATTGGAGTTAACCAAAAACAACTTCAATGAGTAACGATGTGTCTTTTCCTTTACTCACACACTCTCTCATACCAACGAGAAAATTATGAATTTTTATAGATGGAGTTCCAAAAAGGAACATTAGAATAGGAAATGAATTTTAATAGTAGTTCATGAAAGTATTGTTATGGTATATTTCCTTCATGGTTACTTGTATTTCCTAAATGTCTACATACCACAACATACCATTCATTTACCACAATATCCACTTTCCAGAAGCAAACCGATTCAAATCCAGATGGACTTCTGTCTGTTTCAGGAATAGATTTAGAAACGATATAAGCTCTAAATGAGGTGATGGTTGACGGCAGTGAGATAAAGCTAAATATGTATTTAAATTATTTGGACCGGTAGATGAGGTTTGGGATTATAAATCAATTAGAGATTGAACGTGATTACTAAAACAAATATAAAAGAAGTTCAGTATCTGAGAAATCTCAGATTTGTCAATATCAATAGTACTGGCTGTTGTTTTATTTAATCCTATTTAATATTCTCCGAATTTGGATTTATGGCATGCACACTTGCAGGCAGACAAACACCCCAGCGACGTCACGTACAATATACCAACATACAGACTCCCGTTTTCCCAAAAGAATTTGGCAACGGATAGTCGTAATAGTTTGTAAAACAAACAAGAACCGCAGGATTGCTAATATTCTTACCACATACATACATTTCATACATATAATATAAATCATATTAAATTTAAAAAATGACAATAATTGCAATACTCTGATCCTGATTGACGACAACAACCAAGTGGATTAGCTCTACCAAAGAAACAGATGCTACAATTATTAATATCAATTTGGTAAAAAAAGCTTAAATTACTATTGTTTCTCGGCATAATTAATAATATGTAATATCTATTTGTTGTCAGTCTATTTTACAATTTTACAGCGGTGTTCCTAACTGGACGAAGTTGATCTAATATTTTATATTTCACTATTGTTTATAGAGACAAGTAAACATTTGTTACTATTATCTATTACTAACTCGTGGCTCCACCTAGTGATATCAGTTTCTTTCTTCATTATCACATTAGGGTAGTAAGAAAATATAAGAAGATCCTTAAACACAAACAGGACATGAACTTACTTCTGGCGATCCATTCTAAAATGTAGTTTGAAGTAATACCAAATTAGCATTTTCAGAAAATGTTACTTAATATAAATATATATATATATATATATATATATATATACAAAAGTTATTATAATCACATATCAAAAGCTATAACGGTATTCTAAAATATCTTGATTAAAATCCATTGTAATATGGATTAAGAGGGATCTCCATTAAAATGTTTTCTGTTCTTTATACATGTTCTATTATTTGGTAGAATTATTTGTTCTAAGTGCACTGAATAGTGCACCTTTATCGTACTTAGTGAGCGTTATATATGGGATGAAAGGTAATCTTTAAAACAAGTTTAGAAATCGATAATATTCTTAAACAAAATTTATCAACTTCATCATGCCTTTCTCTTAGATACAGATATTTTTATACAGTACTCTCAAACTATATAATAGTCTGTTTTTAGATATAGTTGTTATCAAGTATACCATAGGATGAATAATTTAATAATAATAATAATAATAATAATAATAATAATAATAATAACGACGATAATAATAATGATAGTAATAATAATAATAATAATAATAATAATAATAATAATAATAATAATAACGACGATAATAATAATAATAGTAATAATAATAATAATAATAATCATCATCATCATCAACAATAACACACTAATCAACATTTGATAATTCACAGTAATATGATCATATATTGATGTATCAGTCATAGATAAATGTTATTTAATAAATAATAATATTACTCAAAAACAATTAACATTCGTTATCCATCGTTATCCATAAAATAATTCCAACATCAATCTTTAAACACAGTGTCATTATCCCCCCCCCGGACTTATTATCAATTAATAAAAAGTGATATATCGTTGAAGGTTATTACTGATAAACTTCAGATCTAATGTTTGTGTGATTGACGTCATATGACAATTCGTTGTTTCCGGCTCCGTAATAATGATAAATATATAACACCTGACCTGAACAAATAAATAGAAATGATACAGGAAAATATGAAATTCAAATAGAAGCATCAGCAGCAGCAGCAGCAGCAACAACAACAACAGCAATAACAGCAACAACGACGACAAAAACAATAATAACGGCCATAACATAAAAATGTCACATTACTGAGAATGTTATAGAAAGAATAGGCTCCTTGTGTAGAGCAGAAAGAAACATCCTTGATGTAATGGCTGAGACGTGGAAATGGATGTTTTTTTTATATAATCAAGAGGTTGGTATACATTAATGATGGAATGAAATTAACGCTAATTGGTCGATCATGTTGATTAAAGGAATCAGTTCGCTAATTTATTCCAAAGTTCCGGAAAACAATATTGTTTTACCGTTAGATTCGAGATACGAAGCAATAATGATTTTAATTAGACGTGCTTAACGCTAAAAACAGGTTTCCTTGTTATTTGAAAGTTTTCTAACACGAAAAAGGATTTTCTTGACTAGACATCGAACGAGTACAATTCGTTCTCAAGACTGAATCTAATCTTTATAATCAGTTTAATGAACATAGTTACAAGTTGATATTGGGCCAGGCAATATAACGTGTTATAAGAATGTATTCTATTTGTTTAATTGTGTTCTACCTTCATTAGCAACCCAGCCATATACATCTCTATCTATCTATCTATCTATCTATCTATCTATCTATCTATCTATCTATCTATCCATCCATCCATCCATCCATCCATCCATCCATCCATCCATCCATCCATCTATCTATCTATCTATCTATCTATCTATCTATCTATCTATCTATCTATATATCAATCTATCTATATATCTATCAGTCTATCTGCCTGTCTGTCTGTCTGTCAGTCTGTCTGTCTGTCTATCTGTCAATCTATCTATCTATCTATCTATCTATCTATCTATCCATCCATCCATCCATCCATCCTCTCATCCATCCATCCATCCATCTATATATCTATCTATCTATCTATCTATCTATCTATATATCAATCTATCTATATATCTATCAGTCTATCTGCCTGTCTGTCTGTCTGTCTGTCTGTCTATCTGTCAATCTATCTATCTATCTATCTATCTATCTATCTATCTATCTATCTATCTATCTATCTATCTATCTATCTATCTATCTATCTATCTATTTATCTACCTATCTACCTATCTACCTATCTATCTATCTATCTATCCATCTATCCATCCATCCATCCGTCCATCCATCAATCTATCTATCTATCTATCTATCTATCTATCTATCCATCTATTTATCCATCTATCTATCTATCTATCTATCTATCCATCTATTTATCCATCTATCTATCTATCTATCTATCTATCTATCTATCTACCTATCTATCTACCTACCTATCTATCTATCTATCTATCTATCTATCTATCTATCTATCTATCTATCTATCTATCTATCTATCCATCTATTTATCTATATATCTATCTATGTCGTGAAATAGACTGAAAGCAATCATATTTTATATATTATTAATCGTGACGACAACAAACACTAATTCCTAAGAATAAGCAAAATAATATTCATAATTGTTAATATATAGATCTAGTTCGTCTTTGCTTTTGTTGATCTTCAGGTTAGAGTAATACAAATGATATTTTTCAAAAATTTCATATCTCTTAGTAAATATGATTTGTAATATATCATTCTTGTGATTATAAGTGAGTAACAGAATCAGCTGTTGTACCGTGTTTTATTTGTTTTGGGACAGTTAACTATTTATCTGTCTTTCTATCTCCTCCGTCTCCATCTCTCTCTCTCTTTCTCTCTCTCTCTCTCTCTCTCTCTCTCTCTCTCTCACTTTCTCACTCTCTCTCTCGCTCTCTCACTCTCTCTCTCTCACACACACTCTCTCTCACACACACTCTCTCTCACACACACTCTCTCACTCTCTCTCTCTCACACACACTCTCTCTCTCACTCTCTCACTCTCTCTCTCTACCCTTTCTTCTTCCTGCCTTTGTATATTTGGACATAGTTTTCGATCACTATTATAGAAAGAAAAGCCAATTTGTCTCTCTTTTCGCTCGTAGTTCCATGTTTTCATTATGTGTGTATCAGCGTGACGTCAGTAGTTCTACTATATGGATAATATTCACCTTTAGTAGTTTTACTTGTCACTGTTTAGACTGATGAGTGCATTACTGATGTCCTTATAAAAATAGATCACGTACTTTATGGCTTTAGTGTGATGTATAACGTCGAGTTGAAGAATCGGTAACAGAACAAAGAAACCAAATGTTCTTAATAAAAACAACAGCATTCACGTGCAACAACAACAACAACAACAACAACAACAGCAGCAGCAACATAACGAAAAACTAAGTTATTTTTAGATTGCAGTATTTGTAAAAGAAATAACACGTACTTGTTATGTCAGATGATTGAATCGAAAATCAGTTATTATCACATTCCTAAATTAGATTAATTTATCTAATCATTCGCATGCATTTGTGAAATATAATTTATGGTTTGAAAGACAACGAAAACAGCATTAGCAAGAACAAAGGTCAAAATAAAGCAACAATGGGAATGTAATAATGTATGTGGCATGTGTAATCAAAGTAATTTTGTATTTTGTTTTTATTTTATGTCATCTAAATATACAAAATCATTTTACGACATTATTCTTATAGACAGTCAATTTAACGACATTAACAATTAGAAGGGGTATTACATTATTACATGTTAATTTATATTATCATAATACACCTATAAAATCTATGATTACGTTAAGACCTTAAAAGTTAATTTTTTTTACCTAATATAATCTTTTTGTTACCTTTTAAAACTGTCACTTGTAAATGACCGTAAATATGAGGAACTCGGCCATTCAAGCAAGAAAGCTGAAATTATTTAAGTTTTTCATTTTTACTCCAGAATGTATAGTAAATAATGAGAGAAAATTCAGCTCATTATAGAGATAAAGTAAAGAGCACTTCCACTTTAGTATTGTTTCTTTGCCGTCTTACTGACAAACAATTGAAAGAAGGGTTTCCAATCATTAACGAATATAAGTAAAATACTATATGCTGTGTATAATACAAATGGTATTATGTATAAGTGAAAAGTAAAATTAATGAAAGCAAAATTGATTAAAGTTATGCACCCATTTAAATCGAAAGAAAGTATAGTATAGAAAAGATTAAAACCTTTTAAAATGTGTATCTTCATAGCTTCATTCTCAAAATAAAATAATAACTCGCTATATAGGCTTTCTCTATTGTACTATTCAGATGTATCATCGGTAATGGTATAACGTTAGGGCTAAAATTAAATTAGCAAAATGAATAAGGGCAACTTCTTTTATTTTCAGAGACGTTAATGTTTTTGAATTATGTGATACAAATGGTATCAGTGTATTCTGATAAGCTTTCTTAAGTACCATCACATGTCACATATTTAAGGCCGACAATGTCATACACATAACTGTGGGGCGCCTCCGTGGTCTAGCGGTAGCGCGTTGGACCACAGATCACTACCACGCGTGTTCGAATCTCGGCGTGGGCATATCTGATGGTTGTTTCATCTTTCAATTCGCTTCATTACCTTTGGAGGTCGCTCGGCCCATTTAGCCTATCATGTGCACAAAAGTGGCCGTAATATATCAATCATCATCATCATCATCGTCATACACATAACTGTTAATACGGTCACCATAGTGCATCTGGTATATTTATGATAATACTAGTCGAAATGGGAAGGTACGCCACAAGGTAAACATTCTCCAGTACACAATATTGCCACTTGACAGACGGAATATATACAACGGAAACATTTGTTTAATTCACTTGGCCTTGGCTTAACGGATGTCAAGCTAAATGTCTAAAAACAATCTTTATGGATATAAAAATATACTTCATAATACTTATCCAGTATACACGGATAAAAAAACATTATTGTTGTTATATTTCGATGGATAAATCAATTATTTTGCTGCTAAAACCGCCATATTATATTTTTATACAAGACAGAACTGGATTTAAATGTTAAACTAATATTGTTAATAATCTTGAATAACACGTAATGTTGTCCCTTCTTATGACCTTCTAGCTATAATGTAAAACTAATTAACAAGAACAGTACTGATATATTACTTACTTACAGATCATTCAAATATGACAATTCAAGATTACAACATTATGTTATTATTTACAACTCTAAATGACCTTTTGAATTGCGCATATAGCATTATTATCATCCAAACTTACCTTTGATGTTCTCTTTGAATAATTATCCTGAAATGCAAATTAAAATCAGAACTGTTTTCTTTCGTGAATATTAATAATTATCTAATTATGTTTGTAATGAAACAAGATTGTCTTTCGGTGTTAACAAGTTGAAAAACAGGATGATATATTTATAGAGTATGTTGTTAGTTCTACTGGCTATAAGTGGCTTGACCTGAGGGAGACATAACAAATAACAGTAACATCAAAATATTAATATTAACATGAAGTGATTCACGTCGTTTGCTGCCAATGTGTGCTAAATTAATTGTCATTTTATAAATATATCCTTATCATAATATAGCCGTCTCACTTCTGTCAACAATTAGAGATTTAGCTAGATATAGTTCTGGTTTTAAATCCTAATTTAATAAGAATATTATACAAGACAGAAAGAAGTCTTATATCTAGTGGATCATTTTGGTGGTTTGTAATTGTTTTACTTACTATAAGCTAGGATAGATCTGTTTATTGGGTCATGTTTTACCTGTTTTTTAGATTTCGTTGTATTCTTTATTGATCGATGTGGATTGAAAAGGATGATTTAGCAAGCCAAGCTCTATAAAGATATTTATGTGTAGACCATAAACTATGGTTAAGTACTTAGATCGACATTAGGGACAAATGAGAAGGCATTCCTTTAGTGAGATGTCCTCGTATTAATATTATATCCCAATTTGGTCATCTTGTAAATCTCTCCATCACCGAGTCCTAGAATAAGAGAATCAGCGAAATATTTTACAATATAACAATGGTTCCTAATGGTTATAAGGTTATTGTATTAGAGAATGAACAAAACTGCAGATAACATACAATATTGAAATAATTATTATGACAATTGCAATGTCTAATGGTGCTCTTCCATTTATATACAAATACTCTTTATATTAGTGAGAAAAATATCTATCTTTATAGAAGTAGGTCAACGAAACAATATCTGAATAAGAAAATGAGTTACTAGTATTCATGGAAACTTATCATTGACTCTATCTTTTATAATTACTTGTATCTCTAAATGATGAGATAAAGTGTCCATATATTAAGAAGTACCATCGATTTGCAACAGAATTACTCTTTTCAGAAGCAAACCCGTGTAAATCAAAATGAATATCAGTCCCTTTCTAATATTGCTTCAGAACCATTTTCCTCAAGACTTTGGTAAGTCAACGATACTAGCTGTCAGAGAGGTGAAGATCGAAGAGGAGCGTGCAATGAAATAAACTTGTATTTAATGTATTTTTATTACGATAGATAGCTGAGGATGTGGTGATGAATCAGTGAGAGATTGAAAATGGTTATTAGTATTACAACAAGAATAAAAGAGGTTACGTATCAGAGAAATACTACGCTTATCAACGTCAACGGTAGTGGCTATTGCTTGCTTGACTGTTGCATCAGATATCCATCGAATTGGATTAGTATCCCATAACCCCGTCCCCCCACACACGGGCACACACACACACACACACACACACACACGCACACACACTCACACACACACACACACGCACACACGCACGCACACACACATGCACACACGCACAGACACACACTTCATTTTCCTGCGAGTGGTGGCTTTCAGTGATGTTGTAAGATAGTTCAGATTTCTTATATTATAAATAATATTTACTTTAAGATGAGCGATTTTTGAAATGACAATATTGTCATGATTGACGACAACGGGTTAGATCCTCAGAAGAATCATATGCTACAAGTTATGATTATTATTTAACTAAAAATATGAATTATTATTGTTCCTCGTAATGATTAATGATATATTTGTCATATTTGGGTGCTGTCAGAGTATTTCACGGCGGTGTTACTAAATGGACGTGGCTGATCTAATATTTCATATTTTACTATTATTTGTACCTACAAGTAAACACTTTACTAATATTACCTGAGCCTAACGTGTGGCTCCACCTAGTGATATCAGTTTCTTCTTTCATTATCATATTAGGATAGTAGGAAGATCAACAAAGATTGTTAAATACAAACAGATTATATTCTTCCTTCTGGATATCCGTTTTAAGCAATATCAAATTAGTATTTGAAGAAAATAGTAATTAAATTATATTTACATTAGTTTTCTGCTTGACGAAAATGTACTTGTCATGATCATATTTCAAAAGTTACAATAATGAAAATGCTGTGTTTGAATTTTAAGTTAAGGCTATTATCTAAAGTGTCCAGTAAGTTAAAATAGATTCACTTTGTTCAGCGTTTTGTAAATTTGACATTAGTTCTGCTATTGAATTTTAATATTTTAAGTATTGAATAAAATTCATGGTATTATGGTATTGTTAATTAATAGAATTCCTCTTCAACATTTTCTTGTAAGGATATTATCTAAATGGGCCGGTAACATAAAATAGCTTTACTTTGTTGAACATTTGGTAAATTTGACATTAGTTGTGCTATTAAATTTCTAATATTTTAATTAAACATAAATATATTTATTTGTAAAAAGTCTTGATAAAATTTCATGGTATTGTGGTATTGTTAATTAATAGAATTCCTCTTCAACATTTTCTTGTACATGTTCTATTATTTTTTTATGTTATTCATTCATTTTATTTGTATTCATTTTTATCGTGTTTGGTAGACGTTACACGTGTGATGACTGAACGTTTTCTAACAAATGTATCACTTCGGGTCCTCAAAGTTACAGAATGTTAAACATATTTAAAGTAAATAAACATTATATGTTTATATACAAAATATATTTATTATACCTTTCTGTTAGATATTTAAAAACAATTCTTTATACAGCACAAACTAAGTGCACAATAATTTGTTTTTAGATATAGACTAAAGAATACATTAGTAGCATAATAATAATAATAATAATAATAATAATAATAATAATAATAATAATAATAATAATAATAATAATAATAATAATAATAATGTGTGATGATAATTTTCTTAATTATCATTACAATAATCAACATTTAATAATCAATAGTAATATGATAAAACACTCATATATCAGTTATCTATGACTGTTAGCTAATAACAACAATGATATTTGAAGACAACTTGTATTCGTTATCCAATCGTTAGCCAATAACAACGTCAACAATAACAATAACAAAAGAGTGTTATAGAAGGAATGAGTTACACGTGTTATTTAGAAACAAATTGGATTTTTCTTCTAATAATACTAACCTATGTTTATCCTTGAATGTTAGAAACAATTAACCCAGTAATGGCTGAGACGTAAAAATAGATGTGTTATACATAATTTATAATATAATTAAAACATGGGTATATATTACTGATGGAAAAAGAGATAACACTAATATATATATAATTGTATTCTCCAACCTGTCAGTATGTCTGCCGTCTCTCTCTCTCTCTCTCTCTCTCTCTCTCTCTCTCTCTCTCATATATATATATATATATATATATATATATATATATATATATATCATATGTGATATAATGAAGGTTATACAACGTTATACTCATAAACGTTTAACATGGTCACCTAAGAGGGTTTGACTTACTTATAGCGATACGAGTCGAAATACTAAGGTACGCCACGAGGGAAACATACCACAGTACATATTATTGTCACCTGACAGAGATAATATGTACAATGGAAGATTTGGCCTTCGCTGGAGAGATATCAGGCTAAATATTTAAAAACAGCATCTTCCGTCGCCAGAACATTTGTTTTATCTAACAAAAAGTATCATTATTCGGTGTTGAAATGATAACATAACATGGCGTATTTGATCTGCACATACTATTATGTAATATAGAATGAGGGTTACTAGCAACCTTTACGTTTCAATAAAGCACATTATGTTGAAGGATTTAATATACTTCATGTTATTAATATATTTTAATTCTTAAATATTAAATTTATTAGATTACAGAAATGAAATAAATATAAATTAAATCTTGATTATAATTATTTATGATGTCCTTAGCCAAAATGTTCACCTCACAATAGATAGGATCAGATCCAGTTTATTAGCATCTAATTAACTGTACAATAAGGCAGACTAAAACAATTAAACGTATTACTGAATATCGACTTCTATAAAGATGTGTGTTTAATGATTAATTACCTTCGATTATATATAATCTGTGATGGGATAAATTATAAGGAACTAGAAAATAAGGCATAGTATCAGTTATATTTCGTAATATATCAGCTATAAATTACCTTAATATAATTGTATATATATATATATATATATATATATATATATATATATATATATATATATATATATATAATAGCAGTTTATTTACATCACAGCGACGACGACAAGGTTGACAACAACAACAACAACAATAACAGCACAGTCAGGCACATAAAGATTTTCATAATATGTTTAATTTTTTAATTATTCAATGTAAAATATGTGCCAAGATTTTGGATTTGGGTTTAAACATTGGTTAGAATTGGTTAAAATTTTTATTATATTATAATATTATTATATTTATTTATTATATTATATTATATTATATTATATTATATTATTATATTATTTTTATATTATATTATATTATATTATATTATATTATATATTTATATTATATTATATTATATTATATTATATTAGTATATTATATTAGTATATTATATTATATTATATTATATTATATTTAATCGAAATATCTAGTTCATGTCAGATTTTCACAATTTTAGTATTCAGTTCATTTATTAATTATCTGGAACTTAATGGAACTGTTTATGCAGGTGAAACTGATATTTATCTTGAAAATATTATAATAGTAAATAAATACAAAACATCATAGACATTCCTCCGTCTGAATTAAAAACAAGAATTATAAAAATTCATAAAAAAACTATTCTCATATGATTCATACGGCATACGATGTTATTATTCTTGTGATTAATATAACAACATTTGGCGGCAGTCACAAACGAATCAAAGAAGACCCGTGAAGAGAAAACCGATTCATTCCACGTTCAAGTAAGGATTATGGCAAGTTTACATGTTATCAAAACAAAATTTGAAATGTTCGAATCCATGTGATTATGTGTTTTTGTGACAAACAATATATCTCCGATATTTAGTGACAAATTAGCGAAAATTACTGTTGTTATGTAAGATCCAGTTTAATAAATTAGTCTGATGCTAATAACATTATATTTTATTTATGTGTAAAACAAATCAGGATACAACTGCTAGACTAATATAGTTAACAATCCTGGACAACGACAAATCTATCTGTTATGAACAGTTCATTAAGGAAAATAGTACCGACAATTTATTGGCAACTTCGAATCACAAAAACGTACCCTTTTATCTTCTCTTTGAACAATTATCATAAGATGCAAATTAAAATTTTGTTAATAGATATTAATGATTATCAACTTATTTTTATAATACAACAAGAATACGTTTAAATGTTAAATGGTTAGGGAATTTGCTTTTTAATCTGTCCCGAAAGGTGGTTAATAAAGAGCTGAAAAGTATGAAGATTTATATTTATACAGTTTGCTTTACTTTTTTTTAAATTTGTTGATAGTTCTACTCGCTATAAGTTGGTTGAATTGACCGATTCAATTACCCCTGGCGCCATCTTGCAGCTGAAGTTTACACTACGGCCTCGGGTTAGAAGTCGATAAATGTCTTACTGAAAAGCTGTATATAGGCTATTTACCACCTATATTTGTATTTTATTTATAGTCCATTAAGATATCAAGATCGTAATTTTGCATTTAACTCGAATGGCATAAACTTGTATAACCTTTGCCATCTGACATGACGATGTAAATGCATTTAATCAATCATCACCTAGATTATAATTCAGTGGGTAATTCCTATTACTGTGCTATTATATGTATGCATGATATTGTGTATTGAAAGTGAACTGTTTTTTTCTTCTTCTTCTGAGTCAGCTGTTCTAACAATGTTTACTACATGTAAATGTCAAGGGTGGTAATACTCTAATGTAATAACAGTTTTTATTTAATAATATACAGGTGATACGTATATGATTGGTTCCCAGGTACAAATAAAAATAGTATTCCCAAAATTCTACATTAAATGTTTTTAAAATCTTCATTAAAATCAATTTACATTCAGCTAAAAGTCATATGAGTCAGGCTAAATAAGATTCGACACTCATCTGTGTATCGCAAGAAATACAACGAAAAGTGAGTTTAATAATTACATCTGTAATTAATCATCGTCCATAAACCAAAATTTCATAAGAATATTATCGAACACCAAAAGACGCTCTAGAATCAGTGAATTGGCGTTTGGAATGATTTTACATACTAAAGCTAGGATATATGTCTTTATTATATCGTGTACCGTCTTTTTATTTCGTTGTATGTTAGTTGCTCCATTTTTTTGAAATTCTAGTTTGATGTGTAAACAGTATAACACATGCATCAACTTCTTACTAGGTTGAAGACTGAAAATCTGGTATTTACGATCTACCTATACCAATAATCAGGTTCATTGTTAAGAAGGTGTGGCTTATACAATACAGTATAATGCAATCGAACAAATTCATGTTAAACATCAACTAGTTTATATGTAGATTTAAAGAGCATAGATTGAACATTTAGATCACGTTTGGATCCAATATTGATCTATGTTACTAGGCAACAGAGAAAATAATAAATAATCAACCTAAACACCATAAACATATTTATCTGTAGACCATAAACTGTGAGCTAATGACAGTTCATTTCTCTTAGTGAGATAAGAGATAAGTCAGTTATTAGTCTCATAGTGTTAATAGTAGATGCCGTTTAGGTCACCATGTTAACAACAATACTATTTATTATATAAGATATCAAAACTACAGATATTGACGTATTTCCTTAGAACTCTGTTAAGAAGATTTTTGTATTTTCTCCCTTTGGAACACCATACAATAATATCGACGATATAGTAGAATAATAGAATGGCTGAAGGATGGCATAATCAGCTATTTTAGAAAACGTGGACACTCTATATTTGCAAGTTTACTATGTCATATATTAATTGTGATATATACATAACGGCGTTTGAGTGTTAGTTGCAGCTTGAAAGCCGACGTCCGAATGACGTGACATCTAATAATATTGTCACGTCCATTAAACATTTAATTAGCTTGATGTTCAAATGCGTTTAAAATATTATCAGTGTTGATGCAGTTTGCATTTGAGATTTTGTTATTTTATTTTCAAGCACTTCTGTCTTTTTGTAAATAGACTTCATGTAATGCATTATTTTCAATGTAAGCTTTGTTGCGTATTTAACATGACGTAGTAATATCAAAATATGTACACACAGGAACTCCTTTTTTTAGTTATAAATGAGTTATTTCAGAGTTCTTTAGTAGAACGAAATAATCCCCTGTTTATTATCATCTTTAACTGATTCCTGTAAAACTCTCCATCATCGACTGATGGGATAATAGAATGATCGGCATATTTTATGATATAATAATTGTTCTTAATAATTATAAGGTTATTGAACCTATGACAACTTCAGTGATTAATGATACTTTTCTATCTACATACACATAATCTTTTATATCAGTGAGATAGAAAATATATATTTAATAGATGTAGCCCTATGAAATAATATTTAAATAAGAAAATGGGTTTTAATTTTATCTCGTGAAAACATTAGTTGTATTCTCTAAATGTTGAGATAAACTGTCCAATTAGCACGAAGAAATATTCCTTTCTAAAAGATCAACCCTTTCTAGAAGCAAAGCCGTGAAAATCTAGATTGATTGCAGTCTGTTTAAAAATAGATTCAGAACCATTGTTTTCATGACTTTTGAAAGGCAACGATATTGGTTGTAAGAAAAGTGAAGTATGAAGGGCATGAGATAAACTAAAAACATTTGTTTAAACTATATATACCATGGTAGACACATGAGGATAATTGTGATAAATCCATCAGAGTTTGAGCATGGTTACTATTATTAAACAGAAATAAGATATGTTAAATATCTGAAAAATCTCAGACTTATCAACGTCAATAATACGGACTGTTGTTGATTTGAATCTTGTTATAAATATTCCTGGAATTTGGATTTATAATACCCAACCCACATACAATACCTACAACCCCCCCCCCCCACACACACACATAATCATAGTATTTACTCAGGTTTGAGACGCTATTTCGTTTTAGTCCAAAAATAATCCATTGTGCAATATTGCTACTTTGTTTTAGGAGCTAAATCACTTCACTGCTTCAATATGGAGTTGGTGTACATTGTCTCACGCGGTCAACAGATTGTTGGTTAACACGTTAAGCGCCTATAAAAGGCCTAACTTTTCACTCATATTAGAGAACAACTTGCGACGCTAGACCAGCCGGACGTCTTTAGATACGCTAGACCAGCCGGACGTCTTTAGATACGCTAGACCAGCCGGACGTGTTTAGATACTGTTCATATGCGTAGGATTTGTTTAGTTATTCGAACCCAGACTAAAGCTGAAGTCAGCATCTAAGGTCTCGAAATGTTTTATATATAGCTTTCTTTTGGACCACAGAAAATTACTGTTGAATGTAAACTGTGGTGTCAAAATAGTTATCATATGTATGTAGTAAGTCATCACTGAACCACAAGCATGTGTTGTTTACTGCGAGTTGTGGTATGAAATCCACCTTTTGTACGTAGCCTGCATGTAGCCGCTTTCCTGTGGGCGTGACATATTTGTTGCGTACGAAAAGCGAATTAGCTGGTTCCCACAGGCTGATGAGTAGACCAGACACATGCATAGGTATATGTATATATGTATCGATATGTGGAGATATAGAATATTATATATTTAGATTGGTGTATTGCTTGTTTTATTTATATTTATATTTATGGAGGTAGAGGCTTAGATATGTTCATGTTCTGTGCCTTTCTATATGTATTCCAAAACTCACTCACTCACTCACACTCAGAGCGAGAGAGAGAGAGAGAGAAGATGCGTGTGTGTGTGTGTGTGTGTGTGTGTGTGTGTGTGTGTGTGTGTGTGTGTGTGTGTGTGTGTGTGTGAGTTCACTTTTCTTTCCCAATAGAGCTGACATCAATGATCGGTAAATATCGTAGAACTAAGTTAGCTAATTTTTCTTATCGACATGTAAATCACATTTAGTTAGAAATATGAAATTATGAAAACGACACTAATTGTTTTACTATGATCCCGATGGACAACATCAACGAATCGGGTTAGTTCTACATAAGAATCAGATGCTATCAATTAGGAAACATTACTTTGCCAGAAGATATGAATTATTATTGTTCCTTGTCACGATTAATGATATGTAATATTTGGGTGATGTCAGAGTATTTCACGGCGGTGGTACTAACTGGACAAGGCTGATCTAATATTTCATATTTTACTAGTATTTATACCTACAAGTAAACACTTATTAATAGTGCCTGATCCTAACGCGTGAACTCCACCTAGTGATATCAGATTTTTCTTTCATTAGCACATTAGGGTACTAGGAAAATCAACAGAGATCTTTAGAAACAAACGGGATATGATTTTACTTCTGGGCATCCGTTATAAATAATAGTTTGAATTAATACCAAATTAACATTCCAAGACAATATAGCTTAAAATATATTACAACAGTTTTCTCCTTGACGACTATTCACTTATTATAACCACATTTCAAACGTCACCATGGTGAAGATGTTATTGAATATGAATTCTTTTAAAATTAAAGCTATTATCTAAATTTGCCGCCAGGATTAAATAGATTTACTGTGATCAGCGTTTTGTAAATTTGACATTATATCTGCTATTCAATTTTCTAACTCTAAAATTAAAGATAAATATTTAGCTTTATAAACATTTTCATAAAAACATAATATGGTATACAATATTAAGAGGGATCGCCTTTAAAACGTTTGTGTTCGTCGAACATTTTGTACTTTTATTTATTTTAGCTGCCACAAATAAGGAATATAGACGTATGGGGAACGTTTCAAATACATGTAGAATCCCATGATCTTAAAGACTCAAAAAAAACACATTTCAAGAAAGAAAATCACTTTTTTTCTTACACAAAAGGTGTCAATTTTATTATGCCTTTCTGTCAGATAATTAAAATGTCTACACAAAACCTTCTAAGTATATACTTCTAAACATCTAGATTGTCGATCTTTATAAACATAACATAGAATAACTATTTAATATGAAACTCATTTGATATTCAATAGTTATATGATCATCCAGTGACGTAGTAATCATCGGTGAATAACAATAGTTGTACGCGAAAATATCTAACATTCCTTACTCAATCGTTAGTCATAAAATAAGTTTAGTATCTGTCTGTAAACTCTGTATCAGTATTTCCTGATATCCACTCGGCGCCGGCCACATTATGGAACAGACATTTGTAGACACAATTGTTGTAGACACAGACTTTTGTAGACACAGAGTGTTGTAGACACACTTGTTGTAGATACAGACAGTTGTAGACGCAGACAGTTGTAGACACAGCTAGCTGTAGACACAGCCAGTTGTAGACACACTTGTTGTAGACACAGATAGTTATAGACACAGACAGTTGTAGACACAGAAAGTTGTAACACAGACAGTTGTAGACACAGACAGTTGTAGACACACTTGTTCTAGACACAGACAGTTGTAGACTGTCATTTAATTAAGAAACTTCATAAATGACAGATGGATATCATACACACAAAGAGAGAGAGAGAGAGAGAGAGAGAGAGAGTGAGTGAGTGAGTGAGTGAGTGAGTGAGTGAGTGAGTGAGTGAGTGAGTGAGTGAGTGAGTGAGTGAGTGAGTGAGTGAGTGAGTGAGTGAGTGAGTGAGTGAGTGAGTGAGTGAGTGAGTGAGTGAGTGAGTGAGTGAGTGAGTGAGTGAGTGAGTGATATATATATCATATCTGATGTTTAAATGGTTGATGTCATGTGACGTTTCGGTGTTCGTGGTTGAATGACGATGATAAACATATAACACCTGACCTTAACATATAAATAGCAATGATGCCGGAAAATGTGAAGCTCAAACAACAACAACAACGGCAACAACAACAACAATAATAACAACAATAACAACCACAGGATACAGAATGTCACAGAACTCTGAGTGTTACAGAACTCTGAGTGTTACAGAACTCCGAGTGTTACAGAAGGGATGGGATCTTGTGTAATTCAGAAAATAAATTTTACATTTATCTTCCAGTAACGATTACCTACACCATTTAATACTTGATGTTTATCCTTGATGTTAGACAAAAGTAACCCAGTAATGGCTGAGACGTATAAATGGATGTTTTTATACATCATTTGTAATATAATCAAGACATTGGTAAACAATACTGACGGAAAAATAAATATTCCGAAAAAAAATTGTTTTTACAGTTACATACAATATAAGAAGCGATAGTGATTTTAATTAGAATGGTTTAACGATAAAAAACATCCTTTCTTGTTATTTGAAGGTTTTCTAACACGAAAAAGGATTTCCTCGACATGACTTGGAACGAGTACAATTGGTCTCAAGAACGAACCTAATCTTTATAACCAGTTTAATGAACAAGATAACAAGTTGCTATTGTATTAGCCAATAGGACGTTGTATATGATATATATTTTTCTATTCTTTTATTTGTTTTCTTCACCACGCCCTTTCTCTCACCCCTCCCCATCTATCTATCGTTTATCTCTCTATTTCTTCTTTTCTCTTTCCTCTCATTTCCTCTTACACACACACACACACACACACACACACACACACACACACACACACACACACACACACACACACACACACACACTACACACACACACACACACACTTATCCCTCTCTCTCTCTCTCTCTCTCTCTCTCTGATTTATTTGATTATTAATCACCTTACTCCCGTGATAATAACGTTACAGGCAGAAAACTGGTTTTCCATTTTAAATATGTCTGGATATAGTATTCCATCAAATGGAAATGTCTGTTTAGCTCTTATTAAGCTTTTAATTCCATGTTTTTATCGTGTGTGTCAGCGTGACGTTAGCAGTTCTAATATATATATATATATATATATATATATATATATATATATATATATAATATATATATATATATATATATATATATATTCACCTCGAGTAGTTTTACTTGTCATTGTCCAGACTGATGAGTGCATTACTGGTGTCATTATAAAAATATATCACGAACGTTATCTCTTTAGTGTGATATATAATGACGAGCTAATAAATGAGTTGCAGCGCAAACAACCGAACGTTCATAACAACAACAACAACAACACCAACAACTAAAAACAACAACAAGAACACGCACAACATCAACCGATCTTCAGATCATAAAACTTGTTAAAGATATATATATATATATCGTAATCAGATGATTGAATTGAGACTAAATTATTATCACATTGTTATAATATAATTTATGAAATACGATGATCTATGATGATTAGGACAAGACAATAATAACAATAACACAACATAACAACGACAATATCACAATGTCGGTGTCATCGTATGTTGACACTAATGTTATGTTTGTTATATTTTATATCATCATCAACAAAAGAACTTAAAGAATCGATTCAGTCATCCGGTGTATTTACCGATATTAATCATTAGACCGGGACAGTTTAAAGGCTTTTTGAATTATTACATCTTAATTTAAAACAATATCGTACACCTATATAATACAATACTACCGTAAACACACTTTAAGCTTAAGTTATGCTTATTATCTAATATCAAGGTTTTTAATCGGGCAATTATTAAAACTATTATTTGTAAATTAACTTAATTGCGAACAAATGTGCCATTTTTTAACGTAGCCGTAATTATGTAAAGTTTTTAAAATTTCGACTGGCAATTGAATAACAAGCAAATGTCAGTAATTTCGGTCCATTATACTGATAAAGTAAAGAACATTTCTGGTTTAGTATTGTTTCTCTGTCCTACTGACGTACACCTGAAGGAAGTAGACTATCATTAACTACATTGGCTACCTGTTAGATAGCGTATCCATTTCAAGATTTGATTAATAACTTATAAATCTATTAATGATATGGCGCCAGAATACCTGTGTGAACTGGTGTCCATTAGAAAGTCACCCCGAAAACTCACGTCATTCACTAAGTTACTGTTGTAGGTGCCAGTGTCTCGGCTCAAGTCATATGATGATTGTACGTTTAGTGTTGCAGCTCCAACTTTGTGGAATAGGTTGCCGGCGGATATTAGAAATCTGTTCTAAAAACACACCTGTTCAAGGTAGCTTTCACAGATAATAATTATTATCTTTTAAATCACTTATACATTATTTGGACAGCGCCTTTGAGTGGTAAGGGCACTTTATTAACTATATTATTATTATTATTATTATTAACAATTATAAGCAAAATACTATCTGATGTGTATAATGAAAAGTATATTACTTTACAACTGGAAAGTAAAATGAATGAAAGCATGATAAATATTTGCTTATATAAATCATGGAACTTATTCGCACCTTATAAACTGTATATTTTCAAAACTTCACTCTAAATATAAAATACTACCTTGCTATGAAAGCTTTCTCTATTGCATTCAGCGGTATGAGCCATATTGGTAGAACTGAAATTAGCAAACTTCTGTAGAATGCCATCATACTTAATAATTATAGTTAAGTCCAGCCAGTGTTACGTTCACAAACGTATAACACGGTCACCATAAAGCGTTTGACCCTTTTTTAAATGATGATGCGAGGCAAGATAAGTCAGAAGAGAAACATTCTACAATATATATTATTGCAACCTGACAAATGTATTGGGTACAATGTAAGTATTTGCTTTAATTCACTTGGTCTTTGCTTGACAGATGTCTAGCTACATCTTCAAAAACAGTCTCTTCTCTGAACACATAAACAAAAATAGTTTAGAAGAATTATCAACGAGTGAAAAATAACCGTAAACAAAGTGAACTTGTAAAATGCCGAAAATTAGAATACGGATATGTTTGTGTGTGCGTGTTTTTAGCACGCACCCCCATATATATATATATATATATATATATATATATATATATATATATATTATATGATTAAGATATATAATCCCAAACATACATCAAACATATATGTCCATAAATAAATGCATGCATAAATGTAGACATACATAACTCTAAACATATATCTAATATATAGCGTAATTAACGTACTTTTGTATTCAACTGAGTGTCTATTATCTGCTGACGCCATTTTTTGTTATATGAGAATGTGGACTTAATTAAATAAATGCTTAGACGCACATGATGTAGATGGGTTAGCAACTTCCACTATTTATATGCAGATGACATCCAAGTATACATATCTTTATCTACAGCGGACACTGATCTTTCCCTTAAACAGCTAGGTCACTGTCTCGGTGATATCTCTGGCTGGATAACGAACAATAAACTTAGACTCAATGCCAACAAAACAGATTTCATCATTATAGGTACATCCAGACAATGCAGCAAACTTACTCATTTCTTCCCTACGAACATAATTTTGGTGTTACATTTGATAGCGATATTAAGTTCAGAAAACATATTTCTCTGTCATATTCGTGACCGTCGCCGTATTCGGCGCTATATTTATCTTTCAGTCGCCAAAACCACTGCTACAGCACTCATTACTAGTAGGCCTGATTACTGCAGCTCTCCTCTTTATAACATTGCATCTGAGGATATTCTAAAACTTCAATGTGTTCAGAACTGCTTAGCTAAGGCTGTCACACGGTCTCCTCGGTTTTCCCATTCTGTCTCACTTCTGAAATCTCTTTCCCTGTTCAATCTCGCATCATTTTCAAACTCTGCACTATTGCCTATCAAACTCTTTCTTCTGGAGAACCTTCATATCTATGTTCCATGCTTTCTTTATCACCCAAGCCCAGGCAGTTCCGTTCATCTGGTTTTCACTTGTTGTCCGTTTCCAGGGTTAAAACTCCTGCTGGGACTCATGCTTTTTCAGTTCCTGTCCCTAATCTTTGGAATTCACTCCCTGAACATATTAAGTCAGCAAATAGCTTAGTTTCTTAGTTCATATCATATCATATCATATCATATCATATCACATCACATCACATCATATCACATCATATTATATTATATTTATATTTATATTATATTATATTATATTATATTATATTATATTATATTATATTTACAAAATCTTATACCTAAATAGATAGTTAATGGCAGCGATTCGTCACTGTATTACTGATTTCATTTATTATGCATCTAGATAAAGGTACGCTATGGACATGCTATGAATAAAAAATATTTGTCAGTCAACTTTTAAATTTTGCCTTTTTACTAAAATATATTTACCTATTTATATCTATATGGAAAAATATTATAATAGTCAATGATATATCAGATGATTTACCTATTTATGTCTTTTGTGGTAGATCAAAATAAAAAAGCTTCCTAGATATTTCTCGTTAAGAATTAGAAATCTGATAGACACGACTTTAAAATTTAATAAATACACTACCCACATATAATTAAAATGATGTATACAGTACATAATTCGATGATCCTGGCGCTGGTTTCATCTGGACCATATATGGGTCTCGTCTTACATGGGATGGCACAGATCCTCTGGTCAAAAAAAGGGAAAATTCTCACTACTGCCGTGATCTGACTTGGGTGTTCTACTCCCAAACTCCACGGCTGTAGGTGATTTTTTTGTTTTTGCTTGGCGGCTTTTTTACACATGTCTCAGCAAGAAAAGTCGCCACTGGATTCAGTCCCCTGAAGAAACGAGAGAGAGAGAGAGAGAGAGAGAGAGAGATGGCTCATGTTGAGAAAGTGAAGCCCCGTTGTGTTATCCTTAATCCATTAGAACCCAAAAGCCATTAAGATCTTTTCTTAAACCTATTCTGAAAGCTGATCGTGTTCTTCATCACAATCTCGAAGTTACCAGTTGTGGCCTCTCTCTAACAACGGGTCATTTAAAGGAAACACAAAAAGCAATAAGTTTTCCGCTAACTAAAACCTCTGATGGACTGGTTATTAACAAACTAAAACCTTTCAGCATTTAATGAGTCAATTGTTTTTCAAACGAGAACACGTCTACGTTGTACTTTGATGTGATTCGCTCAATTAGAAAGTTTATCCTGATTTGTGAATGGGATGATTTAGAAGCTGGCCACGGTAAGGTGGATGGAGTTGTGAAACACGTTGTCATCTTTAGTACACATTTAAGGTGTTTGTCTCTTAGTCGACGTGCAGTTGGTTGAGAAGTTGTGATGTTATCTGGTATACAGTAGCATGCATATAGTTAATGATTGTTGTATTGGTTTACTGAAAACGATAATATATATATATATATATATATATATATATATATATATATATATATATATATATATATATATATTCATAGTTGCTTTATGAAGTCATTATGGCGAAGATTTCTCGTTTGAGGCATTTTTTTAGATATTTGTATAATTTATCACCACAATGAGACATTTCTCGCTTATGACGTCATTACAAAAATGACTTTGTATCGGATAGTTTGGTTGTAATGAAAATCATTCGATGTTCAGCTTTCTATGTGCACAATCCTAACCTTAGTCCGAATCATGCTCCCTTTACCCTAAAACCTAACCCCCAACCCTTACCTAACCCTAAACCCTAACCTCAACCCTTACCTAACCCTAAACCCTAACCCCAACCCTTACATAACTGTAAAATCTAACCTTGATCCTATCCCTAACCTTTAACCCTAACACACCGGTTGAGAACATTTTTCGTCTAGCTATCGTCTGATTGGATCCAGGGATTAGTGGCTTTACTGTGATGAAAGTCCATCACATTTTATTGTGGAAACCTTTTTATGTGTCACTGATGCGTCGAAGGGAAGACCTAAAATCGTTTATAATAAACCCTGTAAGGAACAGAAGAAAATACACAGAAGATAACTGAAGGTAAAAATAGAAAGACGCCGTGAAAGGGTTTCCCTTAAATGACGTCACCTTCTTCAAACATAGTGAGTGTTCGTGGAACTTCATGAAAATGCAACAGAGATGACGTAGATATACTTATCATTAAAACATAAACATCCAGTATATATAAATAGGGCTGCTTAGATAATTAATCTAAACATTCTCACTACTGCCGTGATCTGACTTGGGTGTTTTACTCCAAACTCCACGGCTGTAGGTGATTCGTATTTTGATTTTGCTTGGCGGCTTAGGACTGGTGAGACATTACACATGTCTCAGCAAGAAAAGT
>JAODUP010000376.1:142500-177500 GCA_025642065.1 Paralvinella palmiformis | reverse complement strand
TGGTATCCGATTAATATTTCTTTATAAGGATGGACCGGATGTTGTTCTTTCTTCCAAGTTTAATTAATTATTCCAATCGGTGAAAGGTTATATGAGTCAGAATAACCAAATATATTTGTTAAACAGTTCTGAAACCCTGTACAGATTATTCATTTGTGTTGAGGTTCAAGGCGCCTTGGAAAGCTTTAAATAGAGGTATCCATGGTTAATTTAATTCCGACAAATATACGTGAGAGATTCCATACATTAACAAAGTTTGTTATGACGCAATACTGGCAAAGAAATAATACTTTTGGGTACCTTGTTATCTTTACTTGGGAAATGACGCATGAAAATATATTCGATGTGAACACGTATATATATATATATATATATATATATATATATATATATATATATATATATATATATACTTCTGCCATTTTAGGGTTAACAAAGCAGAAATCCTTTAAGCACATTTAAATCTATTTAACCCAAACTCCTGATTTAAAACACTTAATTTATTTGTATTTAGTTTTTTGAAATCACATCTAGGTATGATCTAATTTTGTCAACATTAATTATTTGATCTTCATGGCTTCGTGACATTCCTTGGCTGTATGTCTCTGATTTGTCCCAGTATCGAGGATAACCTCTGAGATAGTAAACCGAATACGATCGTGATAACTCTGGAAGTATCGTCGGCATCGTAAATAGTATATTTAACTTAATTGGTGATGACTTATTTATGTTATGACAAAGTATCTCTTACATAAGTACAGATATATCACTCACCGACATCAGCTTTGAATGAGAAAGTAATATAATCCCATCTACCCCCCCCCGTACTCCTCCCCCTTCCGATTGTCGTAGTTGATTTCCTTTCCCATTTTTCTAATGAGCATATAAAGACAAATGTTGATATCGAATCATATAAATCGATCTTTCCTAGAACGGTGATTTATCAAAATTCATCACGACATCATCAACGATCGTTCATGACATCATCAACGCTTGTTCATGACATCATCAACGATCGTGTTGTTATCAGTAAATTGAAATGTTGTATGTTTTTCTTTTTAATTCTTCTCTAATTACACTTCTAAAGAGAGCTTCCCCCGGACAGCGGAACAAACCACTTAATTAGTAAAACTAATTTTACTCGATATGGTTAATTCCGAAAAGCGATTATTTCACGAATGATTAATGATATTGATAAAATGATTGCCGCTGATGGCGCTTCCGACCAGATGCAATCTGTATTGTGTTTACATCCGTGAAATATTCCCACATGCTAAAGGGTGTTATATTTCAAACAGAGAATTGAGTAGCCACAACGACATTCTGGCAACTTCGTTATCAATCACATTCTTAATCACATTTCTATTATTATATATATATATATATATATATATATATATATATATATATATATATATATATATATATATACTGTTGATGATTTAAGTGAGAAGGTCAATGAGTGAGTGAACATGAAGCAAAAACATGGAGAACTTATTTCTGAGATATAAAATGAAACTGTTCCTACGATATGAACAACTACTATGCAATTATAATCTACACAAGTAACGAAGTTCTAATTATACACTAATCATTTTTATGGATAACGTATTGTTTTTATTAGCTAATTGATTGTTCAGTAGGACATGGAAAACAACTAGGAGATATTTTGCATAGTTTACCATGTTGAATGTGTGTGTATATATATATATATATATATATATATATATATATATATATATATATGTATGTGTGTGTGTGTGTGTGTGTGTGTGTGTGTGTGTGTGTGTGTGTGTGTGTGTGTGTGTGTGTGTGTGTGTGTGTGTGTGTGTGTGTGTGTGTTTTAGCTGTGTATAATAAGGCACAGGCACAGAGAATCTCGAAACGTGAATTCAAACTCTGGACGTTTCTTCAGGGGTCTGAATCCAGAGTGGCGACCTTTCTTGCTGAGACATGTGTAATGTCTCACCAGTCACTAGTGTGTGTGTGTGTGTGTGTGTGTTGCTCCCCCGTGTGTGCGTGTGTGTATGAGAGAGGGGGGAGAGGGGGAGAGAGAAAGAGAGAGAGATATATGGAGAGAGAGAGGGAGGAAAGAGAGAGGAGGGACACACACACACACACACAGAGAGAGAGAGAGAGGGAGAGAGAGAAACAAATTACTTAGCTCATTTTTGTTTTCAGTTAATAATTTTGCAAAATTCTGAGCGAAGAAGGAAGTAAACGCTTTTTTAAATAATAACAACTCGGTATGCTGTCAATCATCTTGACAGTGGTACATCACAAATGATATATAACTGTAAGTGGCTGATATATAAAACCCAGAGTTCAATATAGCAACTTTATTCCATATACTTCCATTGTTTGTGGGTTAATCCGCGATATAGCACGTGACCACCCCCATCTACAATTCTGGTACGATATGGTACAATAGAACAAGTACATTAGATGAGAATAACACATTTTCTCCAACAATTTGGCGTTAATTTTACACGTTTATTATTATGTTATTTAATGAAGTGTTTAGGTTTGTATTTCTAGGTTTCGTGTTAAATAAAATTATTATTTTCTGCGCTTAAACAACTTAATTAGGTCGATACTCGTCATTGTTAAGTAATTCTTAACAAGGATGATTACTTTGATAATTACTGATGTATGTCATCAATAACTGGGGATTTCCTCATTTGTTTGACTTCAACAGCTTGGGATGATATTGCTGGCTAATGGAATCTTATAGTTCGTCCTGTAGGAGCAAGTAATTATTTGAATTAGCACCATTCGGGTATATCTAATAAGCGATAGATTTTTAATTTGGATTGGGATGATAATGATATAACAAACTTAATTATTTCTGATGAGTTGGAAACAACAGCCACATTGTTATTTAGGTGGGGTTGGTGGTTGGGGGGGTTACACTGAAACAGATAGAATACTAAGCGCGTGAAGGTACAGGTAAAGACATACAAGCACAAAAATCACATAGAGATGTGTGTGTGTGTGTTTGTGTGTGTGTACTAACACAGTTAATCAAAAAGCCCCTCAAGTAGTTTCCATGAATTGTTTACGGAGTGGAATTCGCAGAAAATATTTTTAAAATGAACTATATAATGCCAATATATAGAAAATCTATATCTCTGATAAATATTTTGTCTAACAGAGTTAGTTCCATTTGATGAAGCCCGCACCTGGTGCCTTCAGTCTGTAGTTTATCACAACCTTATATAATTCAGTATCTTTATGAAGCGCACATACAAAACAAAACAAATCTGTTTTCGAGACTATTTATAAATATTTTGAATGTTTACAATGTTCTGAATGACCTACCACTAACCTTATGGCAATTATGTATGTCGAATAATAGAAAACATCTTATTTAACATGTTGACATGAGGTACCCAGTAAGGTAAAGTTATTAAACCAAAACAGATAATGGAACCAGCCATCATATTGAGAGTTGAAAGTTTAAACTCTTCGTTGGTGTAATGTAGCAATCCTTTCAGAGTTTCGAACCTAGTACCATTCATATTAAATTCAATGCGTTTAATCAACAAACAACCGGAGCTCTTGGTTAAATCTCAACAGAACTTATTGGCACAAATGAGGGAGCTGAAAATTTGTTTATTTCATGAGTTTTATTTTAATTCTAGTACGGCAATATTCTGACTTGTTTTGTCCGGTTCTACCTGGATGGACTCCAATGAAACCTTCTTTCCTGAAAAGGTGGGGGGGCTACGAAAGGTTCCCGAGGCTGGGAAGGAGATACAAGATGCCAGATCTTTCACAATACTTTCACTAAACAGGGCCGAGACCTCGATCTATTTATGACCGCTTCATCCGACCCATGATCTCCATTTAATGATTGAATTATAATTGTATGTTGTCACCAGATTGACGCGTAACCCCCCGGAAAAAAACCGAAAACCAAACCGCTTTCGTAATAAGTCGCAATTGAAGATGATAGACGTATATCAGTTATTTTACGAAGTAATCTTCCTCGTCTTTGATGTATTATTATCCGCCGACTAAGTGAACTTTGATTCCCAGGTTTTGTCTAGTGATCAAAGCTTTAACCCGAAGCCGACTGATAGCTGTCGAGGTTAAATTACGATGTTGGCTGTCCGTGACGAGATAGTTATTGACATTTGTGTGAAAACTGGGAAGATAAATGGCCAAACATCTGAGACTTTTAGTCATCCCTGTAGTTAAAGCTTTCGGTAATCAGTTTCTAAAAGAAATGGGGACCTAAAAAATAAACAAGCAGTAATTACATTATTTTCGTTCCGCTGTTTTACGCCTGGAGAGGAAATTTGTCAGAAATAGTTAATGTGTTCCGGATTAAAAATCAACGAAAACCGAAACGATTTATTTCTGTCAAGTGCATCTGATCCAGCTGCCTTAAAAGTAAGGGGAACAAGTTTGAGTAAGGAAGCTTTACGGACGCTCAAAGACAACTAGGAACAAAGGATAGCCGGTACTGTGATACTTCGTATATCGATCACCTCCACAGATCGATTCATTCCCTAAATCAATCGTTTTCGTTCATAACCGATATGTTTCCCTTTGAAACGATTGTGAAAATATTGCATAATTCAATTACCTCTCTGATACTGTGTCTTTCACAGGTTCATCGGAGCTTGTTTAAGGCTCGATTCATCCATTGCTCATTAGTGGATCACCTACTTGTTACAATTTCTAATTCACATCGAGAGTAAACCAATGAACAACACAAACCTAGAACTGAACTGACAATAAGTCTTTATTTAATTTACTGTTATCTTGTGAGCCATGCTTTCTTGATTGAATGTGGAGCATATTGTGGATCACAGAAAATAACTAGAATTAGTTTTAGCCTCAGTAGATTGTATTGCCTCTCATAATCCACAAGCTAGATCGCTTGTTATCAGATTGCAACTATGACATGATTTCTCTGTGCATGCGCGAGGCGTGTCGAAATGGCTCTGGCCAAAAAATTAAGTGAAAGTAATGAAAAGTAAAGAATGTGAAGAGAGAAATAACTAGCAACTCGATGACAATTTAAAAAAAGGGAAAACAACAGTGTAGAATATTCTGAAACGAAAGACTGAAACCTATAAACCTAAAATAAAAAAATAAAAAATGTGCCCGAGTAGAGAATTAGCAGTTAGAATTTTTCTAATATTCTCTAAATGGTTCACCTCCCAAAATTGACCAGTTGAGGTCGGTTCCATGAATGGTCCATTTAGAGAGGTTACACCGTATATTACTCAAATTAACTATGTTCTGATTACGTGATCTGTTCTAGGACACTGAATGGCCTACATTGAGCCGATGTGTCGTTAAACAACATGCATCCATCCATCCATCTGAAGAGAGTAAAATACCAGTTACGAAAACAACAACAACAAGAATAACAGAGAAAAAGATAAGCACAACTTAAACAATAACAACAATGATAATAACAACAATGATAATAACAACAACCACATTAACAAAATATACTACTACTACTACCGGCTATATAGGCTGCAAACATCCAGGTTGTGGGTTCGAATCTGATTTGTACCCCTGTTTGTGAGATGTTTCCTTTGGTGTAATTCCTCAGTCATAGATCACGTGGGTGTCTAGCGCCGAGACTAAATAAATCACTGACTGACTGACTGACTGACTCACTGACTGACTGACTCACTGACTCACTGACTCACTTCTTGCAAATGTTTATGATGTTTCATCTTTCACCTCACCTTTAGAGGTTGTTTGATTTATTTAACGTATCGCGTACATTAAGCTAGATTTCACATCAACACCACCAACAATACTACATACACCATCACCATTACTAACACCAACAACAACAACTTAACCGTCACTAACAACAACAACACTACCGCCACTAACCACACTAACATCACCACCGTCCCTAACGCCACCAACTCCACCAACGTTACCACAGACACCATCACCGTCACTAACACCAATAACAACATAACCGTCACTAACACTAATAATAACACCACCGCCAGTAATACTAACAACAACATAACCGGCACTAACACCAACAACAACATAATCGTCACTAACACCACCACCACCACCACTAATATCATCAACAACATAACCACCACTAACACCAACAACGCCACTAACACCAACAAAACAGCAGAACCACTACTACCAACACCAATGTCACTACCATCAACACCACCATCAACACCATCATACAACATCAATATCACCTAGACAACTACCAATAACAACACTACCACCACTACCACCAACATCAGTAGAACCTAAACAATTGTAAAAGTATCATGTTTTATTGTAGAAAACAATCTACTCTAAAAATATATCTAGCTAATAGAGAGGTTTAAACCTATATCTAAGATATGGTATCTTGTGTCAATATAACAGAAGCATGGTCTTTATAAATATTCATTAATGACAGTGTATGTACTTAGTATCTTGTTTCGTCATTTAATACGCGTATATCTGGAATCTAGTAATGATAAATATACTAATTATGATGTGTTTTTGTGTCACTTAGAACATGGAGACACACAACAGTATTATATTATTAAATACATTTCTATCTGTTTTAATGAATTCATTTTGATAATTAATCACGAGTGAGCGAGTGAGTGCGTGAGTGAGTGAGTGAGTCAGAGAGTCAGTCACTAAGCAAGTCATTCAGTCAGTCAGTCATTCACCCAGTGGTTTGTTTGAACACGCCGCGAGTCATACCTGGGACATTAGAAGTATTCACTTTTGTGAGTTTTTAAATAATTACTGATATGAAGGTTTGATTCTGATCAAAGGCCAAATAAGAAAAAAGTCAAATTGATGTCACTGAATGAGCTAAGTGACCACTGATCTGATGACCAAATGTTTACTTGCTTTAGCATTACCATTTGCAGATGCTCTTATTGGACTCACATCCGATTTATTTCATCCGTTGAAATATAAATGAACTATAAAGCCACTCATTTATTTCAACATTTATAATAGTTAAATTATACATGTTCGAAATATTATAAATAGTTTGTTTTTCGATGTCAGTTTTGTGAAGACATTGTGATCTTTTTAAATGATGCTAGTTGTCAAATAAAGATGGTAAGCTTTCAGAATACTTGGACATTAGTCATCACTTTAGAATACTTAGACATTAATCATCACTTTAGAATATTTGGACATTAGTCACCACTTTAGAATACTTGGACATTAGTCACCACTTTAGAATGCTTGGAAATTAGTCATCACTTTAGAATACTTAGACATTAGTCATCACTTTAGAATACTTGGGCATTAGTCATCACTTTAGAATACTTGGACATTAGTCATCACTTTAGAATACTTGGAAATTAGTCATCATTTTAGAATACTTGGGCATTAGTCATCACTTTAGAATACTTGGACATTAGTCATCACTTTAGAATAATTATACATTAATTACAGCAATTCTTTCATCGTAATGAGAAACAAGAAATGTTGAAATATATTAAGTCAGAGAAGTAAAATATCAGCTAAGACAAGGACTAAAATAATAACCACAACATCGTTTACTACTACTACTACTACTACTACTACTACTACTACTAACTACTACTACTGCTACTAATAATAATAATATTATTATTATTATTATTATTATTATTATTATTATTATTATTGTTGTTGTTACTACTACTACTACTACTATTATTGACTACTACTACTACTACTACTACTACTACTACTACTACTATAATCAACACAATTTGAATGACTCATCCACTTATTCCTGAAGGCAAGGCTCTTAAATAATTCTTTAAATAGTCCAGAGAAATTAATTGTTTTAGCTTAACGTTTATTCTACTAGAAGTTTTCTCCAAAGGTGTGTAGGGGTATATGACTTGACTAACCCCGAGGAATTCGGTGGGGATTTGATTTTAGTTTTTATACTCTACACAGGTAGTCTATCCTGAGTTTTCACACTCGATAGCACAGGCTCGTTATTTATCTGTAATACTTTGTATGGGGATTTTCTAATTATCTAATGCAAATTTATCTTTGACATACCAAAGCTGGATTTCCGTATTTCAATAATGGCATAAATTTAAATAGTACTATTTGTAAAACAATACGTTATCAATTCAATACCTGGATTTCATTGTTTACAAATAAGGTAGCATTATATTAAAACTATGTTGATGCAAATCTCCACACTGTCTCTATAGCACTGATGGTAAATAAAGATTACTCAGAGAATAAATAAATTTGTAATTTGACACGGATAACATCATGTTTTCTTCCATTGAACCCCAGCAGCCAATGCTGAGATTATACCGCAAGTTAATCTGAGCCGGGCTGGAACTGATAATAATTCTTTTGTGTTTGTCTTTGATCCGTAGAGCCTGATATCAGGAGAAAACGTTTAGATTGTGGTTTATACAAGTGAAGGGAGTTTATATAAACAGGAATAGGATTGCTCTTGCTGTGTGAAGATTCATTCAGCAAACTATGTTTTATCTTCAATTACTCAGAGGGTTTCTATACCACATGATATGTGTATAGGGCATTTCAGGGACACAGTATCAATTTCTGTGTGTGTGTGTTTTTTAGCTGTGTATAATAAGGCACAGGCACAGAGAATCTCGAACCGTGAATTCAAACTCTGGACGTTTCTTCAGGGGACTGAATACAGAGTGGCGACTTTTCTTGCTGAGACATGTGTAATGTCTCACCAGTCCCTAAGCCGCCAAGCAAAATCAAAATACGAATCACCTACAGCCGTGGAGTTTCGGTATGAAACACCCAAGTCAGATCACGGCAGTAGTGAGAATGTTTAGCTTAATTTCCATGTATTATTTGGGGTATTATTATATTACATATTATTTGTACAGCGCCTTTGAATGGCTCCTGCTAGTAAGGGCGCTTTATTAAATATACATTATTATTATTATTATTATTAATTATCTAAGCAGCCCTATTTATAGCTATTTTTCAATTGCTGTATCTTTCTTCAAAGCAATACTATATAAACTATATAACCCAATTGTTACCGTCTTCAAAGATCAGTTTTTACAACGGGCAGGCGTCACTGAAGCGACTACTATTAAAACTATTTAGCTTAATTGCTATTAAAAGACTGACATCTGCGCTGAAGCGCGTCATAGCTTCGATACTGTTTGAACTATGTTATCATTTTCAAACCTGTGTATGTGTGTGAAATTTAGGTTATATCTGTGATTGTGCTTTGGTCGTATTGGCCGGTCCAGTCATTAAGACATTTTAGTAGCTGGGATATAGAAGAACATCATTACTATAGAATCAATCCCTGATTATCTTTCTCGGTATATGGACCAAACCCTTCACCATTCCTATGAATCTATGTCACATCGGCTTCTATCTAATGTTGTGAGAGCATTCCTCGTTGAATTAAAATACTGAACAGAAGAGACAGAGGGAAGTCAAATAAGATGGACCATCTTAGCACATTTACATTGATGAAGTTAGGTTTACTCTCTATGTTTAGCATGAGTCTGGTTTGTTTCGTTTTCATATTGATGGAAGTAATGTACACATTCTCCAGAATAGACTCGTTTGGCATCGAAAACTTTGGAAAATACGTCGATAATTTCTGGTTCTGAGGGGAGCATTGAAATAAGATAACTAGCTTTATGGGTCTTCATCATCACAACCATCACCGCTTCTGAACACCAAGGATAATATAAATGTATTACTATTATTATTATTAATATTATTATTAGCGAGATTTCCAACAATTAAAATATATTTAACGGAAATTAATTATTCCTCTCTGCTTCCACAAGCAGAACATTCAAACTTAAATAGAATAAACAAATCTATAACTCAATATAAAGAAGTCAACATTATACCTAAATTAGATGAGAAGGTCTTCCAGACTTCTTCCAGTGATATTCATAATAATGAATGGAGTGAAGACACGGCCAATGCTATGTTACGTCACTGGTTAAGTTATTTAAACTAAATGAACCAGAAGGTTAATTTGAACCTTGTTCTAACAATAATCGTAATATAATTAATTAATCTTTTTACTTATATGCTTTCGGAAAAGGAGATTAATTTAATAAGCAAAGGTTTGTCATTTGTCCCTAACCCTGATATTGATAAAACAGGAATCACAAATGCAGTGTTTAACTTGGGTAGAAAATTAAAAATTAAATATATTTTTATATGTTACCATAACAACTATATTAAAAACAATAAGACGTTTGTGTCGAAATCCAATGGATCCCAACTGATAAAGTAATAGACCCATAATAAGAAATAAAAAGCTTAACTATTCTGAAGGAAAAGAATAACATAGACCAGTCGGAATCATTAGCGCTCAGAGATATCTGCAGAAATAAGAGTTTAGTATTTTAAAAGCAGACAAAGGTTCAGCAACAGTAACAATGGATAAAAAGTATTATTTAGCTGAAGGTTATTGACAACTAAATAATACTCACCACTACAACAAAAAATTAAACATCAGTAAAGGTTGCAGAAATATTAAATAGATTAAGAAATTCTGGTGTTATCACAGATAAACAATTGCAATTTTTATTACCGCCAATTAATCCAAGGCCTCGGCGGTTCTATGTGCTTCCTAAAATTCATAAGGCATTTAACACCTGGACTTTTCGAGATAAGATGCAACCTGGTAGACCTGTAGTATCTGACTGCAATAGTGAATTTAAAAATGTAGCTTCTTAGATAAAAACGCAAAGCTAGTCATACCTGTTGGGTGCTTGCTTATAACATTAGATGTTGAGAGCATGTATACAAATTGACCATGCTAAAGGGCTTAATGCGGTGAGTGAAGCACTTCAATTTCGAGGTCCCTTATATGACGATATAACGCAAATCCTTGATTTATCGTTAAAAATAACGATTTGCTCTTTAACGGGCAATGGTATATTTAGGCCACTGGTACTTCAATGGGCCGGGATTGGGCTCCTCATTATGCCGACATATATATGGCTAAATTTGAGAAGGAGGCCCTATATAAAACAGCTTTAAAACCACATACATACTATCGTTATTTAGATGATATATTTATGGTGTGGCCCCACGGAGAAAAGGCTTTTTATGGATTTTTGGATAGTTTAAATAATCGCGAACCACCGACTAGATTTAAAGCTACATTAAATAAGCAGAAAATTGATTTATTGGATACAACCATATATAAAGATCCAGAAAATGAAAATGGATTACTAACAACGGTCTTCTTTAAACCAACAGACACGCATCAACTCTTGCATAAGGATACCTTTCACCCTAAACATACTTTTCAAGGAATCCTGAAGTCTCAAATCTCGGGTCTTTTTAAGATTTGTTAAAAAATTACAGATTTTGATGTAGATGGCACAGAAGTTATGGACTGGGTCTATATAAGATAGATATGGACAAGGATTAGTCTATAGGACAAGAGCAGATACCTCAAGTCAGAAGTTAGGGATAACATCAGTAAGAGGAGTTACTGAGTCCTTTCTGTTGGCCTTTTTGTGAGAACCTCAATAACACATCCAACTTGAGTCAATGTCTTTGAAATTTACTTCACCATATTGGAGTTTATTTAGACAGGTATTTTTATTGTCTTTCAAGCAATAGATTTTGCTTTTGAATATACGCATGCACATACAAACGCACATGTGCGGACATGCATAATGTAACATACAACTGTGGTGAGAAAACGTTCATTAGTTACTAACAGTAAATATTAACTTGATGTCATCAAGATAGTAAAGTAAATTAGAAGCAGCATGTTTTGTATTACTAAAAAAGATAAAATGTGGAGGATCTTGACATTGATGTACTTGGTACAAAGAATACAACGTACATACAACATTCATCAGGGTAATTTATAAATATCAACGGAAAGCGAATAGCCGAAAGAAGCCTTTTTGACGGGAAAAAAGGTGAATACGTTTTCAATGAATCGTTTAGGTTTGTATCTAGGATAGGGGATCTTGATAGAAAAATACGACCTACAATAATATTCATAAGTGAATCAATTCTCGGACGGGAATTATAATATTCTTTAACATTGGAAATAAGTTCATGATGTTGCATACATTAATATTGGTTAATTAACAGAAATAATCCTACGTCAAACTGCTGTTGCTAATGTTGCTTTTACTGCTATTAGAGTTGCTATTTCTCCTATTAATGCCACTATTGCTGCTATTGTAACTGCTGCAGATCCTACCAATGCCATCATTGCTGCTATTGTAGTAATTAGTACGCTTACTAACACCAGCATTGCTGCTACTGTAGCCGTTGTTGCTCCTACTAATGCCAATATTGCTGCTATTGTAGTTATTAGTACACTTACTAACACCAGCATTGCTGCTACTGTAGCCGTTGTTGCTCCTACTAATGCCAATATTGCTGCTATTGTAGTTATTGTTTATAAAAGAACATTGTAGATATTTATTATCTGATATTTATTTAATATTTCTTGATCGACACTTAGTGATACTGTCATCGTCGATTACATAATTATTGTTAAGATGTTCTTCGCTGTCATATGAATTATAAAAGATGGTACATTTAGATCTTAATATTATTAACAAATAATATCAATTTCTTCAATTCGTAACAGATAATGTGATTGATTGGCTGGCAGTTTAGCTGGACGATTGGCTGGCTGTCTGGTAATCTGGCTACTTAGCAAGCTGGCCGATATACGAGCTGAGATTGGATGTTTAGCTGACTGGTTAGCTGGCTGAATTATTGACTGACTAACTGACTGGCTGACTAACTGACTGGCTGACTAACTGACTGGCTGACTAACTGACTGGCTGACTAACTGACTGGCTGACTAACTGACTGGCTGACTGACTGGATTGGTGGGTGGGTGGGTGGCTGGCTGAGTGGCTGGCCGACCGACTAACCGACTGACTGATGGCACTACTTGAGGAACATGGCAGAGAAGACCCGAAAAGAGAATAATGCCGCCCTCTAGACAAAGACAATGGCATTAAATCAACGACGATGTCATGGACACAGAGCAATAATCTACACCGGCAACTCTTTGGTTAGAGAGAGAGAGAGAGAGAGAGAGAGAGAGAGAGAGAGAGAGAGAGAGAGAGAGAGAGAGAGAGAGGGTAACAAACGGGAGTAGCTTCAGTCTGAGACTGGCCTCTGATGATGGATTAACTTCATTTATAAGAGATGAACAAGCCAACCAGGAGTTCGGTACTTGTTTATGAATTATCTACGAGTCATCAACGGTGTTAATTTAAGTTGTCTATTTTGATTAACACAAACATACAGATAGTCTTGTTACGAAGGTCTGTGAAATAAACATGTCTCACCTTCCTATTATTACACCGATTTGTCTATTTCTTCATAATACGTTTGTTGGGTGACAAACTACAATACAATGTCTTATTATGCAATGGCTAGTATGTAATTGAGTATTTATTGATAACTTTATGACAATTGATTTTTATACAATTTAATAATAAGAGTAACGGGTATATGGGGAGATGTGTTTAGCAATCCTGTTCCTGTGTGTGGTGTCTAATGTTTTTGAATGACTACACTCTGGTGTATAACTTATTAACGTCTTTACACCTTTTAACGTAATTAAAATAAACTCCTATTAAAGCTTTTAAAATGAGATATAACCCACACAGGATACGTTCTCTAACACTCACTCACTCACTCTCTCTCTTAATCCCCTCTCACCGAGTAAGACAATCGATCCTTGTACATTCACCTTACAGTATTAAGGATATAACATTATTCTCAGGAGTGAGCGCGTCTTCAATTATTAAATTATTTTAGGCAACGTATCATTTAAGTTATTGCCAAACAAGGATTTTAGATGGTTTTTTCAACTTTGAGGTGTGCAAATGTGTTTAATTATAATCAGCCATCCTTTCCATAATGGAACGGTGTAAATAGGTGTTTAGAACCACATTATATCTACCTGTACGAGGTCATTAATTTCATACAAAACACCTGCATGGTTCACAGCTAAAAAGACGCCATATTCACACAAACGAGATCATTCCGGTTACAGAAACTGGCTATGAATAATATATGTCAATATCACATTATATTACACAACTACACAACCATAGAAAGGAACAGAGAATTCCTTTCATTTTCGCAGTAATTTAAAATTAGATTAGCTAGATTAACCCGTAGAGCTCTCAGTGGGCGTTATTCCCCCCCCCCCCCAACCCCAGTGTACCTTATTTTAAACCTGACCTTTACTTTTTGTTATTCGGTGATGGACAAATAATTGGATCTCTGTAGACATTATTGATAACAAAAGATAGTTTTCATAACATCCCGTCAGATGTTGGTGGCTTCTAGGTAAGAGGTTATTGGTCGATATGGATGTTAGCATTAAATTGACGGAATATGTCACCAGGTTATGGTATGTTCACCGGAAAACGGCTACGGTGATGACAAAAACGAGGATATAGCTTTCATTAATTAAAGCAATTATTCGCGAAGATGCACCTCGTATCTAGGTAGAGTAGATATCGGCATCAGGCCAAGACAAGTGAATTTAAGTAGAAACAATTACAGTGTAGTTTCTATTTAGACATAACAGGAACAGTTTCTTTACAATAAAACATGAATTAGTTTGAAAATCAACTCATTAACTAAACCAATAGTTCATTAGTAGCCGTCAACCGAATCATTAATTATTTGGATTAATTAACGGCTCATTTCAAGCCGTCGTAAACCATAGTTTTCTTCAAAAAGTGTTATTTCATTTATAATTAATAGTTACTGATGATGAGGCAATAAACGATTATTTTGTTCAGTAATTTAATTAATTTCTACAGTGTATAATAACAGAAGGAGAAGGAAATACAAATTTAAACAAATTCTACATCATAATATTTCAATTCTAAAATATTTTCATCATATTTTAGTAATCAACGAAGAAAATAGAGCAACAATGAGCTGTTAGTACGTAGTGCTTTACCAAGAACAATGTTGGGCCTTATATTGTTTCATCTCTCTCTCTCTCTCTCCCTCTCTCTCTCTCTCTCTCTCTCTCTCTCTCTCTCTATTATATATATATATATATATATATATATATCCCCTCTATTCCCCCCCTCTCTCTCTCTCTCTCTCTTCATATTCTTCAGAAGCCCAAAATGCATACAGAACCTTCTCTTTGTAATGCCTTCACCAAGTACTCTTCATTGGTAGGTTTGTTTGGCCAATTAAAATAGTATGAAGATGCATATGTTGTAAATTTCCAATGTTTGTCATGTGTACCAGTTTTAACACAATGTTTAATTCATTAAAATATAAAACTGTCAACAAAGTATATGAAAGATACTGAAATTGAGCTTTATCATTTAAAATATAAATTTATACTATTTTATTCATTTCCAGTTTTGTCCGAGGTATTCCTGTGACACCAGGGCTAAGCAGAAATGTATTACATTTACTGAATATAAAAGCTCAGTCATTGAATATCATGGTGAAGTATTGTGTTGTTACGTTTGATGAAATGAGCCTCAAGAAAGAGCTAAGATATGAAATGGATGGGATGCTCGGGATGAAATGGATGGCTTTGTATATATCCTTGATCGACAATTAACAGTATCTAACCAAGCTCTTGTTTTCATGGTCAGGGGACTTGCAGCTAGTTGGAAACAGGCTGTGGCTTTTTATTTTATTGAAAATGCAGCTTCCGTCTACTTCTTACGTGTGCTTCTTTTCAAAGTTTTAGATGCCATTTTCCAGCATTAATCTGAAGCCTGTTGAATCATTGTATCAAACTCTTGAAGTGAAGGAAGATTGCCCCTTCTTTGAGGTATCTAGAGTATTTGAGAATGTGAAAAATATGACAATGCTATAAGGTTGCTTGTCTGTGGATGTGTGTTGTTGCAAGTTTAAATATCTGTTGTATGTACCTATACCAGAATTTGTTTTATTTTAATCAGTAATTGCAATTAAATACACATGACTACACATTTCTGTTTTTCATGTAACTTTGAACATACCATTTGAGCTCAAACATCAACTTTTACAACAATTAATTATTACAAAACTCAGTGTTAGAGAATATTAATTATTAGGTTATGCCAGATAATTAAAAACATCTTGTGAGCCATATGCCCATTTTGGTCTTTCGATATGTCATGTTGTGAAAAGATAAGCTAACGACCTTCAATACCCATATATGGGCAGTAGGCCAATTTCAGCTATTTTTGATATTGAGACAAGATCATCCGAGGTCAATGACTCTCATGGAAAAATATGTTTTAGCTACTAATGATGCTATTAATTATAAATTTTAGTTCCATGGGAAAGGATTTATGCCATACATGATGTTCAACATATCCTGAAGAATGTACGGAATAACCTCAAGAAACAAGATATCCAGTATGGAAATGGCAAAGTAATTCATATAAAATAACATTTTAATTGCATTTGACTGATTAATCATTCATTGATTACTAATTAAGTTAAATATGTTTGCCAATCAATGGATTTCTTTGTGTATGTTCTTTCAGTTTTATCCCTTAAATTAACTTTAGCTGTAGTTCTAGTCAAGTGATTACTAACTTGTTAGTGTTACTAATGTTGCCAGTCTACTGACTTGTTTGTCGATGAATGTTTTTATTTATCCCTAATCAAATTCTCTAGTTACGGCGACACTTACACAATTCATTGCAGTCAACGACAGTGCAGCTTTTTGGTGAGGTAAAATACATGCCTCCTTAGTTCAATGAAACAGATTGTTGATATATTATGAAACATATATATGTTATATTAATAATACTGTTTCATAGTTCACTGACACATTCATAAGATTGATAGTTTTGTCCATCCACTAACAATCCCCTAGTAGATATTAGAAACTGCCTGATAAATTCTATAATTTCACATAAATGTGCCTGAGGATCATAGACTCAACAGTATTATTTATTGTAGTATCATCAGCTTTTTCTTAAAATTCATCTTCAGGTAGCTCCTTGGAAGGATGTGCAGCAGTTTTACAACTATGATGTGCAACTTCCAGTCAGGCTTGCTCCAAAACTAAAAAGCAACCACATCTACCTTCCACCATTTTCACCAATGCGGGTGAGAATTGTTTTTCATTATGGGATAACAGCATTTATTGTTGGATATTTATTTAACACAATCTGTAATTTATTATTATGAATATATTTTCAATCTAACATCCATCAAAATTCATAACCTGTAACAAGCTTCACAGTTTTGCACAATAATTCTCCTTAGACATACATGTATTTTGATATTGTAGGAACATATATGCATAATTACCAAAAAAAGTCCCAACTATCGGCCATGACAGTTTAATGACCCGGATGTTGTGATGTCACTTCCCCAATTGAGTGATACATCGAACTTACCATTATTATGCATTTGTAAAAAAAAAACACGTTTTCTTATCATGCTTACGAAATACACTATTAAAGCTGCGAACTCACACCATAATTCAAACACGGTTATAAATCTAACAGGTTAAAATTAAAACAAATTCCCCATTTTATTAATGTATGCTGAATTACTGTTCAAAATACCATAAGTTATTCCTTGCTCCCATTCACTGATTTGTGTATTGTCAATTTCAGGTGAGCTTAGCAGCTCAAATTTGTTCACATTCAGTGTACGCAGGAATACAGACCCTCGTTGCCCTGGGGAAGATGTCGAAAACAGCAAATGAAACAGCTAATTCTTTTTAAACAGGTCAATGATATTTTTGATATTCTAAATGTCAGAAATATTAGAGACCCAGTTTCCAAGCCCCTTAGAGCTGACACTGAAAGCTATCAACACAATTGAGGTTTTCAGAAAGGAGGTTCATCCTCTGGTCAACTGTACAAAAATAAGCACCGTCTCCTTTGTTTTGAGAGCAGTTGAAATGCTTTTGTAAGATTTAATAACTCACGGCAGTTTGAAGTTCTTGCTCTCTGGCCGCATGAATCAAGATTGCCTTGAAAAACATTTTTCAGGTGTGGTGCAAAGGTGGCCACAGGTTTAACCCATCACCAAGAGAGTTTGGCTTTGCATACTGGTCGCTAACAGCAATAATGTTGATGATAGCTGTTCCATCGGCAAACTGCGTTAGCGACCAGGATGATTTGCTAGTGTCACTCAGTGACCTTAGCAAAAGTTCCTTGCGTGATGGGCCTGTGAAGAGAAAAAACAAAGGGCAAATTTCTAATGAAATACAATATAAACAGGCCAAGTTCTCAGATAAAGATGTACTGCTGTTTGATGTGATAGATGATTTTGAGTTATCTATCACAGTTGTCAATGTAGTATCTTATATCTCTGGATATATTCTGAAGAAATTTATGATTCAAGCCAAGTGCTCAGATTGTTTTCGATTGCTAACTGACACCAGCACGGTTGCTACAGAGTCAAATCTCTTGTGCCATTTAAAGGTGTATAAACACAAAGAACAAACAGGTTTTAGTTCTTTGTGTGCACCATCGCCATATTTTTCCAAATTTCTTGAACGGGTGGAAAGGGTCTTTCAAATAATTATTTGCAAAGTTATGGTTTTAACGGGCATTTTGTCACGGCTGTTTCAATCTGTACATGACATAATTCCTTCAAGGGTGTTAAAGCTGTGTCCAAAGCACAGGAATGGTGATTACATCAAATATATTGCAAAGTTGTATGTTAGGTGTCGCCTACATTAGTATTTCAAGTTTGAATCAAAGAAACTTTTTTGGGCCAAAACCAAGAAAAATAGGAAGGCTCAAATTCTTATTCACCGATAAGAACAGGCATATTTTTAATAAGGATTTTGTGGTGTCTAAACATGTGGTTGGGGGGAGGGCATCACAGTCTAAATTAAACCGGTTCACTGATCTGGACTTAATGTCATATTTTTGTAGTAGTGGTCGTTTATAGCTGGAACCAGTTTTGGTTATTCCATGCATTTGATAACATATGGCAGATTGTAACTATAGATGACACAGTGGCACAAGAAATTTGATGTTGTTTATTGTATCCCCTGTATGAAAGTACTAATTTATCTATTCCATGTATATTCTTTGCTCTCAGGTTTTTTAAAAGTTTTTTTACAATGAATCGTAAAAAACGCCCTTATCGAAAGAAAGTCAATTATTTTTTTATGTGAAAATCACAATAATATCAACTGTTAATAATGCCTGTTCATTGTAACATAGTGTTAGTATTGCTACATATTGTATAATATATGTTGATTGAAAATCTTCATAGTTTTGCATGCAAGACAAGTAGATCGTCCCAAGTATTTGTCCGACAGGATCAGTAAACTGAAGCATATCGAAAAGGACGGTTTAGTCGTCATTTCTTGACATTTCAATTTACGTGTCATTTTCATAATTGTTGATAAATTGACATGATGAAAAATATGTTTATGCATATACCTCGTATATAAATATAATTGTTTTAATTTGTTTTAAATGCTAATTTTTTATGCAGCTTGTAACCCCTGTACTAATTTATCGATCTATAACCTGTTAACACAAACAGAAACACTAATAACATTCCATGTATATTCTTTGTTCTCAGCTGGGCACGCCTATATTGGGCTATATTATTGAGGTGTAGACTCTAAATGAACTTGTGATTTTTTTAGTTAATGTATGATAAACGGACATAATGAATATTTAGTGGAATATTTGTAATGAATAGTGTTATGGTTGCATTATAATAGCTATATATATATATATATATATATATATATATATATATATATATATATATATATATATATTATATATATATTATAAATGGACAAGGCATGAACCGTGATTGTTGTGTGTAATAATTTATGATAAATAATATTATCATAACCTCGTATATATATATATATATATATATATATATATATATATATATATATATATATATATATATATATATATATATCAAATAAATAGAAATGGACCATGGCATGAACCGTCATTGTTGTGTGTTATAATTGCTCATAAATTGACATGATGACAAATTTGTTTATGCATAATTGTTTTTTATTTAAAATACACTTAAAAATACGCCTTCCACACACAAAATAACACATTCAATTATTTTCTAGGCTGTGACGTGACCGGGCTGGTAAACATTTTATTCTTTATTTACAGTTTGACAGCTTTGTTTTTTCGAAATAATATCTGCACAGTTAAAGTGTTAATTAACAAGAGAATATTTGCTCATGTAAAATATAGTACTAGTAGTAGTATTGGCAATTGATTTCAACCATGTGGCACAACCAGAGATCTTTTGTTTATCTGAGAAATACCTCCGGTCGCTGGAGGCGCCACTGGTTCAAAATTCAACATGGCGCGGCAGGAGTAACGCCTCTATATTTAAGCTCTCTGGTTACATTGATCCGTTTTGATAATACACTTAAGGTATTCAATGCATTTTGAAAATTTGAAGAAGTTGAAAATGTCTCCAAAACTATCTAGGTAATTGTCTGTACCTATGGAATTTTAATGACTTGTGACGTAGGCAAATTCAAACAACACATCGTCCAGTGATGGTAGTTGTCAATAATTGATTTAAATTTAATGGCTGCACCGATTCCTAAACGTGAACTGGACAAGGAAGCTACCCCAACATATTCCCTGCCCCTCCTAGACTCAATTCCATTCAGTCAACTGACTTAAGTAACGTCACCTCAATTGTCTGTCCACTTCAGCATATGGATCGAGTGTCTGAGTCTCTTTAATGTTGACACATAGTCCTCCATCACCGTCCATCCATCCATTTCTATCGTTTTGTGTCAAGTAGCGAACAACAACTTCAAGCTGCCTATGTCTTCTGTTTCGTCGACGAGTAGACTCCACACTTTAGCATTTGTTACATTTTCGACAATTTTGAGTTTCAGAATATCTGATACCAACAAATTATTCTGAGACGTTTTGGTAAACCTTTGTGAAAAGAAATTTGTTTGACTCGTAAAATTGGATTAGTTATATATATACACACAGGTAACTACTTTAATACCGCGGATTACATCCACAAACAAGTTTCTGTGATTCAGAGAAACCTATTAATCAGATCATTTCGACACCACAGATGTTGACCTCATCTTCATTCTGGATTCGAATAACTAAACAAATCCTACCTATATCAAACGTATGGCGTTCAACAGGTCCGGCGTCGCAACTTGTTGACGAACCATAGTAAAAGGTTAGGCCTTTTTATAGGCTATCATAGCAGTTTGTTGAACACATGGAACATTTTTGTTGTGTACACTGCCTACACGTGGAAGCAGCGAAGACTTAGCTCAAAAGCAACGCAATAAGATTGTCTCAAACCTGAGTAAACAATGTGATTTACTCGAACCTAACAGCTAATCCTCATAGATTTCCGTTCATCACTAAGTGAACGTTTATCCACGCCTAATTTAGCGTCCCTAAGTATATGTCGTTAGGTGTGGTGGGATCTAAATTAAAGCGGCTGTCCGCGTGATCTATGTGACCTATAATCGAGAACACCTGATTTCATGCATATCTCCGATACTGCGAATGACACGTATGGATTATAACAGCTATACATTCAATAATTCTCCCATTGGAGTGTAATTAAATTACTCACAATATGGGAGCTTAATACACAAGGAGATGCCTGCCGGAGTAACAAACCCCTCCAGGAGTATAAATCTATCAAACAGTATTGCATGAATCAATAGAAGGTTGTGTCACACAACTAAATAAAAGGACAACAATACAGATTCTTCATTATATATAGCAAAGCGAATACAGTAAAACATGTTATAATAACTTTCTTACATTGGTGTAATAAGGAATATGTGTCGAAATAGGTCTGATGTCTGGAACGGTCAATATAATATATATATATATATATATATATATATATATATATTATGGTGGCATTGGCTCAAAATTAGTTTGACTCGGTAAAGGGGATAAATGACTTGTTCATATTCTTGAGAAAATAATAATTTGTTAAGAAATGGTTACAGATTTTGTAAATCCTCCTTTTACAAGCTTTAAAAAAACAGTCATGTATTATGAAGAAGCATAAATTCGAAATGTGATACTTTGCTACACAAATTTACTTGTTTTCTGTATTTATGAATTAATATCTTCAATATATATATATATATATATATATGTTTCGGATATTCTTAATTTCTATATTATTCTAATTTAATTTCATGAAATGTTTCATCATTAAATTACTTCTACATAAACAAAATGACGCATCTGAGGATATTACTCGGAATTATCCTATCATTCTACGTTTGACCTACATATGGTGAAGATGACTGCTTACAGTGAGGGGAGAGAGAGAGACAAAGATATTGGCATTAATGGTGGATTTCGTCGAGTATTAATTTATGTGATTGATGGGACGATTTGGTGTTTGTCTGCTTCACCGAGCGAGTGAGTGAGTGAATGAATGAGTGAGTGCATGAGTTAGTTGTTAGGTTTACATGACGGTTGATTTCTCATTCAGTCAATCTGTCAGTCGATTAATTTATTTTTCAGTTGTCATTCTTAATGGTCATCCGACGAATCAAGCAGAAATATTCACACTCGGTTAGTTATCTTGTAATAATATTGTCAACAATACAAAAAACGTGCCTATTTATTTAATATTTTCATTATTTTCTAGTGTTTTTAATGTTCATTTCATAGTTAATACCGTATCGATAACTGTCATGGGCACTGTTATAGATGTGGAATGTTACCCTTGCTTATTTTACAGTTTGTAATATTTACGTGTTGTTTTTTTTGGTTGAGAAACACATTTAGTTATATCATCATATAGTGTTTATGTTTATTTATAACCGAGTTATGGTCGAATTCGTTTGACTAAAGGTAAATGAGACCACTTTTTACTTCTGTTAATGCTCGTTAATACCCTATTTACATTGGTTTATAGGTAGATTAATTAAATCCTAATTAAAAGCCGAACGAACTTTAATACCTCAGGCTAGATTGTCACAATTAATGTTTATTAAACGGCAGATCCTGATATAATGTCCTGGTTTGTTCTGTTATCTTCTGTCGATTCATTTGAACGTCTGACAATTGTACATAGCATCAAAGTGACATCGTTCGACGCTGAGATTCTTAAATGACTGCAGAACGTTCAGTTTATATCCAAGACAAACGCGTACCATACGTCTAAAGGTAGCGTGTTGGATCACAGATCACTACCACCTAAGTTCGAATATCGGCGTGGGCATATCTGAAGTGTGTTTCGTCTTTGACTTCGCTTCATTACCTTTGGAGGTCGCTCGGCTCATTTAGCTTACCATATGCACAAAAGTGGCCGTAAAACACCGCTCATCATCTAACAGTCAGGATCAATTTCTTGAATGAAGTATTTTCATACGACTCCTTTCTATTAACAACTTCCAATAAGTTGGAGTGTATTCAATATATTTTCTTAGCTATCCAGATATTAAATATTGTTTAATAATCACAAACTTGACATGTTCCACATTGCAAGTAAATCATTGCAAACATATCGTTGTTAAGATATTTTTCTAACCAATGAATCAATGTCCTTCATTACTTAAGTTTTGATAAAAGTATATATATATATATATATATATATAATATATATATATATATATAATGCTCTCTATCGTAAATAATTCAAGTTGTTGTCTTTTTACAAATCTTTAACAGTTGCTATATATTTTGTTTCTTCTTTTCATTAACAATCCATGCTGAGGAAAATGTAGTTTCATTACAGGTAATTGATGTAAAAGTTCACAGATTGTTTATTATTTTTCGAGGCTGATCTTAATTTGTTGTTAAATCGAGAAAAATTATTTTCGCTCATCATGCTGACGTCACACTGTTTGGTTTGGTTAGCCGAGATGTATGGGTGTGTGCATGAGTGGAGTAATGTCATTGTTGTTGGTGGTGGTGATGTATGTGTGTGTGTGTGTGTGCGTGCGTGTATGCGTGCGTGCGTATGCGTGCGTGATCATATCGCGTTGAGTAAATCTAACCGTTTTGTATTAAATTTAGCAACCTCTTCCAACATGCAGTAAGATGCAACGAAACATTTATAAACCCGAATCTAACAACATTATGTGTTATATATGTCCCCAGAATGATGTGTTATATCTCCCGACGGCATCAGGTGTTATATCTGTCGCCAATATTAAGGGTTATCTCTGATCCCAGCATTATATGTTATCTTTGCCCGCAGCATTATGTATTATCCCTACCTATTTCATTATGCGTTATTTATACTTACATCACTAAGTGTTATATCTGCCACAGCTAGGGATGCGACGATTAATTGCGGTTCACGGTATTCGCGGTTTTAGCTCCTCGGTTCGATTCACGGTTTTTCAATTTGCAAACCGCGGCTTATTTCGATGTTTTTAAATGGCACGTTACTCTTCCGCAGTGTCCACTCATACAACGATGGGAGAAAAGGACCAATTTCCAATCACGTTTACTTTGACGTCATGCGGATTTCAGCCAACCTTGGGTTTCAGCCAATCACACTAATCGATTCTGCAACACGTGATATTTGCATGGACTATCCCAGATTAAACACTGTCATCACAGCGTACAAAGAAACGTTTCTCAGCAATTTGTCTAAGCCTCCAAAATCATATAAATCATTTGTTTGAAAACATTTCGGCCAGCCGGTGACAGAAACACTTGAGAGTGGAAGAGAAATTAAAAAAAATAACTGTCAGCAGGATTTGTTGGATCGTAATAGAAGTCTGGAAATACTACAAACTGGATGCAGCATTTAAATAGACAACCCCCGGAATATTTGTCAAGTTCGTCTTTCCTTTCGCGAGTTTTGGTTTCATTACGTGTTAAATTCAAGATGCCGTTCAACTCTACACGATCGACTGCCATCACAAGCTAAATCGGGAAATTCATAGTGACAGGTCTGAGATCATACAGAGTGGTTGAGAAGCGAGGATTTAAAGAGCTCCTACATGTTCTGGAGCCAAAGTATGAGACATGCAATATAGGCCCTACAACTTTTACGAGTTGTCAGTTAATCAAATAGAGCGAAGTGGGTAGTTACGGGCCGTTGGTAGTCAATCCGTATTAACTATTTGCTCTAATAACTTTATAACTCACACTACACTATCTACATTGCCTGTTCTTTGGCAAGTGGAACTGGAAGTCTCCTCATTAGTTCTTTATTTTATATGCGAGCTTAACTAAAAACTAAAGCTATTAAGTTAGGTATATATGTTCCTGAAGTATTTTTTTATGTTTCTGCTATTTCTTTTTGCTAAAGTTAGTACTTGTAACCAGAGTTGCAAAATGTCCTGATTTAAAAAAAATCACATTTGTTTATATTGAATATTTTTTTAATTTATTAGATATTTTTACAAACAATAATCTAACATTTCTTCTGGTATATAAACCTATATGAATGCTGACCTTATATATATAGTGAGCTCCGGTGGCCTAGCGGTTAAGCACCCGGCACTTGGTGCCAACGGTCGCAGGTTCGAGGTCGAAACTTTTCCAGGGATTAATTTCTCGGCTCACTACATCGTGGGTGGGTGACCACGTTAAATGGCGCTGCCGTCTCCACTGAATTATTTAAAATAAAGGGGGACGTTAAAAACCCCCTGAGGACGTAAAACACTCTGGCAGTGACCACCCTCAGGGTATTTCGGCTCCATCTTTCCGTACTGCTCCCCTGTGAGTGGTGGGGGAGGAGATTTCTCAACCACTCCAACATAGAGGCTGTGCTGAATAAGCGACAGCCTGGGGATTCTCCCCGAACAACAAAACAAACAATCAAACAAACAGACCTTATATACCCATCCTGGGTAAACACTAAGTAGTTAAACATTGACTCAAGTAGTTTAGATATTACCAAAAAGGTACTTTTGTTTTCTAGTCATATCAATTGTTTTTATCAAGTGTTTATTTAAAAAGTTGCTGTCTTAAGCTTTTTAACATTAGTTTATTGAAAAGTATGTGTGATCACCGACAAGTTTGAGTAAGGTATCGTGAATAAATCGAACCGTGGACTAAATATCGGAAATCGAATCAAAAATTAACAAAATTGAATCGTCCCACCCCTAGCCACAGTATTGGGTGTCTTCACTGGGTGGCGGTCAACATCCCTCTGGTCCTTTGGCTCTAGGTCTTTTGTTCCTTCAGCGTGATTTTGCTTGGTGTGTTATGGTTGTAAATACAAACAAAATAAAAAAGCTTAGTTTATTGTAAATTTAAATGCATCAAACATTTCAATTTTATTATTGTTTTGATTCGCTGCTGATTTTAGCATTTATATTATAAGTAGGTGACATCAGTGCACGAAAATGAGTCGATTGATAAAGCTTGTGACATCACAACAGACAAACATAACCACGTGATAAACGCCCATATTGGTTGTTTCGTTGTGGCTTTGGTTTTGTTTACAGCCTGAACTAGTGTGCTATCAGTGCTAATATCAGATTTTGTATGTTACTACTGGTATATTTAGAGTTTAACTAATAACCAATTAATAAACCAAATGAACGATTCCGTGCCTCACAAAAATTGTTTGTTCGGGATTCACCAACTGAGGATCATATCATTCACATTCCTTCAAGTAGAAGGACACGGGAAACATTAAGCATTATATCTACCCAAAGCATTAGGTGTTTGTTCTACCCCAAGTATTAGGGATGCAAGCATTAATGCTCACAGGACAAATGCTCACAGGACAAATGCTCACAGGACAAATGATCACAGGACAAATGCTCACAGGAAAAATGCTCACAGGACAAATGCTCACAGGAAAAATGCTCACAGGACAAATGCTCACAGGAAAAATGCTCACAGGACAAATGCTCACAGGACAAATGCTCACAGGACAAATGCTCACTGGACAAATGCTCACAGGAAAAATGCTCACAGGACAAATAAATAAAGTGGAAGATTGGATAAATCCCCACCAAGAACTAATTAATAAAAGAAAAAGAACTAAATGAAAAAATGAAACGAATTGGTAATGTTAAAAAATAACTGTTTTGTTTTGGCTCAATGTTTTGTTTAATAATTTTTTTGGGTGGGCATTAGTCCACTCTCCTACTTTATTGGTCAACATTTATCCTACTTTCAGTATTTGGTGTCTATTCTGCCAAAAGCATTAGGCTTTATTTCTACCTAAAACATTAGCTGTTATTTCTACTCTGAGCATTAGATTTATTTCTACCCCAAGCATTAGGTGTTTATTCTACCCCAAACATTAGGTATTATTTCTACCCTAAGCATTTAGTGTTATTTCTACCTCAAGAATTATGTGTTTCTACACTACCTATTATGTGTTTGTTCTACCATAAACATTAGCTGTTTGTTCTACCCTAAGCATTAGGTGCTCCTTTTACCCGAAGTATGAGGCGTCTGTTCTATCTGAAACATTAAGTGTTATTTCTACCCCAAGCATTAGATATTATCTCTGTCTATATCATTAAGTGTTACCTCTGTACACATCATTAGATGTTAAAATCTTATAGTGTATGCCATCTACACGTAATAGTCACCCAACAAACGTTCTGTAAAAGAATGACTAAAGCTAGAAATCTGGTTAGTGCCATGGTTTTTATACGGTTATATAAAAACACCTGCTATTTCTAAGCAAGACTTAATTCATACCTTATACAGGAATTAGAAATTCTAAGACAAACAGCAATGGGATGTAATTATTATTATTACTGTATTATTTATATTTTTATTAACTTTAAGAATAGTTTAGTATATATATATATATATATATATATATATATATCATAACGGAACAAAAGTACTCCTCAGGAACTCCAATCCAAGCCTGACCCTACTACGATAATATGGTATACAGACATAAACCACCCTGACAAAAACCACCCGGATAAAAACAACTCCGAACAAAAAACGCTCCGGACAAAAAACATCCTATGGTTATATTCATTGTCATAACACAAAATAAAATCGCTAGTTTATATTCTTATTTGCATGTTTGTATCATTTTACATCAGACATACATAAACAGGACGATAACCTGTGAAAACTCCCTCAGTCAAAACCCCCTCCAGTCAAAATAAGCCCGAGTTTCTTGTAGAAAATATTCATTTGACTCACACATGACACTTACACTCATTCTCCAGTCAAAAATGATACACATATTTCAAATGTCACTTTTGATTCACTTCCACCGAATACAGTGTCCTAGTCCCCTCAGGGTGTCTTCCATGGATTTGTGACCATCAGTGATACTTGTGCAGAGGTTGTGAAGCTTCTGCTGCAGTTGTGCTGTGGAATGATGCACCCACTTCCTGGGTGGCTGTCAACGAGAATAGAGAATAATGCCCACCTGAACGTTGTTCTGATCTTTTCGAAGATTGTCACTGGTCTTACATATGCTGGGATGAGAACAGCCAACGAGTGAACGGAACGAGTTATTCCAGGATTCACATATGTTGTTTGTTCTGGATCCCCCACAGAGGGTTATATATAGCATATTGGTGCTGCTATGCGACGCATTTTCTTGGGAGGAATCACACCATCTGGGCGCTGGATTCTGCGATAGGAGCCAGAAACATACGTTGCGTCGAAGTAATCAACGAGAGGTTCAAAGCCTTCTGGTATGTGTACAGATTTTCAGCTTCGTTTAATTGCAATGGATTTTAGGCTTCCTTTCAACAAAGGACAACTGTTCTTTCTTCGTGGCTTCTCGTTCACTACAATTATATCCTTTTATTTTATCAAAGCACGAGTTTCACTACAATTAAAAAGTTGCTTCACTTTTAGTTTCATTTGATCGCATTTTGCGCGACTTCTCTCCTTAATTGTTTGAATCAAATAATCTGTGTTTCTTTTATATTTTATCGCACATTTTCATGTACATACAAACAGACACAATAACCATGCATTTTCAATTACATTTACTAACAAATGATGAATATTGCATAAGAAAATATAGCTGCACTTCAGTATTTTGTTTAAAAAAATAAAAAGGGTTGTTTTTGTCCACTTCCTTGTTAAGAGGGGGGGGGGGAGATATTACGTCCGTTTTTTTTTATCCAGCTTGTTTTTGTCCGGGTGGTTTTCGTCCGGGGGTATTTGGTCCTACATTCGAATAATATACATGCACCTAGGTGGCCTAAAATATTTTTGTAATCTAATGTTATGGATAGCCAATAACATGAAAATGACGTATAACATGTAACAAGCTGCAAAAACCACGTCATAGATACATCAACACAAGAATCAATATCGATCATCTCTACCTTACGTCTTATGTCGCACTATACCCGCCGACAAAAGACACGAACAATCGGCAGGATGCCATGTCAATATTGCCAGCTCAATCTTCTTACACCAATCACGCATGATTGAACGCCAACTGTGTGACATCAACCAAGAACACTATACATAACCATCAATCCTGTAGTTGAACAATGACTTCAAAGGAAATGCCACATTGCTTACTGCGGTTTCTGGGGAAAGCTTGTCGGCATGTTGGGGCATAAAAAAAGATCAAGTATGACGTGTTTAGCTGTCTGTGGTAAGTGCTTTATCCGTCCGTCCGTCTGTGTGTCTGTTTTTTTTTTCTTTCTTTGACCAGCAATTTCGAGAAATGTTACCAGTGGTTCTCCAAAAATTCTTTCCCATAGAGTAATTTATCGAGTTTTATCAAATAAATGAATTAATGTGGGTGAATGAGTGAGGGAATAAGTGAGTGAGTGGTGGGGTGAATAAGTGAGTGCTGTAGTGAGTGAGGACGTGAGTGAGTCATTAATTTATTCATTCATTCAATCAGTGGGTTACAGTGATATCGCGTTTGTCTCAATCAATGGAAACCATCAGTATGGAAAATAATACTTTGACTAAGGAAATAATGTAAGTCAAAGTATTTCATGAAGATCTCAATTAGAATCAAAATTTGTGAGCAGACATTCTAAAATTTACGGCCATTATTTTGTAATGATTTTTTTTACTTCGTGTATATTTATCTACGATAAAGATTCCCTTTGTACGAGATTCGACGGGACTAGGTAACCTGTCCGGGTACGTATTAACCTAATTTAATTAAGTCTAGTTGGTTTATCATTCTAATAGCACCCACGAACGCGTGAACATTATGAGCGATCTTATTAACTCTCTCTCTCTCTCTCTCTCTCTATCTATCTATCTATATCTACCACTCAAACACACAAACCAACACCTCATGGACTGGACGAGTTCTTTCCGGTTGTGTACTAAAGGCGCAGTGCGCTCCAGTGACACATTTTACGCTCTCATCAACAATGGCCAGTCATCTACGACGGAATGAAGTTAATTAGAAATCCTTGGGAAAGTGTTTAACTGAGCCGGTTAAACCGATTACTCCTGATGGCGTTTAGTTCAGTCGGTCATTTGGAGTATTAAAAACAAACAAATTCCTCTCATTTGTAGTTAAAACGACAACAATACGTCTGACTTAACTAAGGACAACCTCAAAGTCGTCTATATATATATTCCTACACCTAATGATGAGGTTTCTTTGTAAACAGGTTAGAAAGTATTAATGAGATTAATAATAATAATAATAATAATACGATATCATATACATTTATACGCAATGTTTATAATACGTTTTATGGCAACGAAAAATTATCTTTCATTCGTTTATACTGCCACTTTATACATCAGATATATTGTTAATACCATTACCTCTGAGATATGTACATCTTCATCATCAGAAGAGCTACTATCTCATCGATCATCTGTCCACGACAAGTCGACAACATGATGTATAGATCGTTGAGATCAGAGCTTTGTCAAAGGTTACCGTTCGGGTTATACCGTAACGTGTAGTGCGTTCTACAATCTGATGTCTTCAAGCTTTGTCGTCAAAGGTCACTGACGAGATAAGTCATCGTCAGATGGTCGGGGGGGGGGGGTGAACGAGCCGAAGGAGATTTGATAAAAAGCTAAATGCGGTACTTCCGGCAGGACGTGTCACGTGAAGAAAAAGGCGCCAGGTGTCACGTGACAACAAGCGATCGTTCTCTCTCCAAGCAAAACATCGGGAATACTGTTACACAACCAACATCACTCAGCCTCTTGCCATAATACACGGATAAAAGGAGATTTTATTCTAGGGAAGCAGATGTTATATATACAATCAGAACCAGACGCAGACACTGTCGTTGTCATTGACGGTTCAGGTCTAATTTGATCCTTTTATGGATCGCGAGCCGACTGGATTTAAAAATAATAATTTTAAATAAAAAAGGGGGTGCTTGTATTTCCGTTGTCAGACAGGAAGGCGCCTCTTTCACCTGCATACTGCTAACTATTCCGCTATGTACACAAATTTCATATATTAGTCTATATCGATGAACATTATTATTATTATTAGTAGTAGTAGTAGTGGTAGTAGTATTGTTATTAATCATCAGCATCATCATCATCATCGTCATTGTTGTTATTGTTGTTGTTGTTGTCATTGTAGTTAGCATGATAATCGTAGCAATAAAAAATTCCTTATTGTCTCTTTTGTGAGTCGTCGAGTGGCCGGCAATAGTTTATTTCGAATCTTCTATCTCTCATATATTCTTAAAGTGTTCTCATAAACGCCGTTATCAGATGAAACATCAGAGAGATACGGGTAACACTGGAATTAAAATCCTGTCTACGACGCAGTAGTACATTAACAACAGTACTGTATATTTATGATGTGTGTATGTAGATCAGTGTGTATGTATTTGGAGTTGTGTATATGTGTATGTGTGTGTATGTGTGTATATGTACGCGTGTGTATGTACGCCCGCGTGTGCGTGCGTCCGTGCGTGCGTGAGAGAGACAGAGAAAGAGAGAGAGAGAGAGAGAGAGAGAGAGAGAGTAGGAACACTTTCCCAATCGTAGCCATATCAGCAACACGCCATGTTTGTAACCAGCACTGCCCAGGAACTGGGAAAGCCATATGCCTCACAGTCATAACGTTATAACACAAGCACTAACTGATATTACTTGCCAATACTATCATATGGTGTGAATATATATATATATATATATATATATATATATATATATATATATATATATTAAAATATATATATATATATATATATATATATATATATAGATAGATAATGATGATGATTGATTTTTTACGGCCAATTTTGTTCACGTGGGAGTCTAAATGGGCCGAGCGACTTCCAAAGGTAATGAAGCGAAGTGAAAGATGAAACACCCTTCAGATATGTCCACGCCGAAATGCTAACTCAGACGGTAGTGATCTATGGTCCAACGTGCTACCAAAAAGACCACGGGTGCGCCACACTGAATATATATATATATATATATATATATATATATATATATTACCAGTTGTATTTCTGCAGGTCACTACTGTATTCTCAGTTCTGATAAATACAAAAACGTATCTAATAAATACGTGCAACCTAAAATATGGATTACAACTCATTACAGTTTTGCATTAAATATTTAATATGTGCAAATATGTGATAATTCCCGCAACTTTGGTCAGCGATGCAAACAAAAAAAGTAGACGTTCATCGTGTATATCACTTTATTTGGTTAATAATGCACAATAGGTAGTGGCGCCATCTCGTGGGGTACTATATACTAACACATTTTGTTCTTTTTATGGTTTTTACGCCTCAACATTTGCTAATGGTAAAAATGTTATAAAGATGTCTCTTCAATTTACACACACAAATACATACCCGTGCGCGCGCCCGTGCGCGTGAACAGACATACACACACATACACACACACATACACACACACACACACAAATGACCTATCCGACTATACCAGAACGCCCTTTTAGCTAATTCAGATATATGATTTCTTATTTACTTTCTGACACTCGCCTGTTTACAGTTTATTTTTTATAATCAATTGTAAGCTTTAACAATCTCAGATTAATGTTTTGCTCTACAACATATCTGACTGACTTTTTCTTGCAAGATTGCTTTACTAAATATCTATTATTATTATTATTATTATTGTTGTTGTTGTTATTATTTTAATAATATTCATCATCATGATCATTGTTATGTCTTTATCTTTTATTATCTCATCAGTTTTGAAGTAACAGAGTAAATAAACACATGAAAATAAACTGTATTTTATTGAGTTTATTGACACAGTTAGAATGATTTTATTGATGACTACAGTAGACGATCAGACGTACTTATAATAATTTAAAGTAGTTATACCTTATTTGTTTCAGTCTTATCTACGAAAGGTCGCTTCCGGTGTTACAAAATATTAGCGAGATCAGTTCGGCAAATATTAATTCACTATCTAACTGCAATCTCAGCAAGATAACATCCTTTTGTAATGGCATCATCATTTAGAAGAGAGAGAGAGAGAGGGGGTGAAGGAGAAAGGGGGGAGGGATAGAAAGAAACAATAGTATAATTTTCTTTTTTAATTCGGCATTTACTATAGTACTAGTAGCCCATTAGTAACTCACAGTTCGCATTAAACCGTAAGTAATCAGTCTCAATATAAATAATTTGTGAGGAAAATAAACAAATGCCTGCGAAAAATCTTTTATGGTGACACAAAAATTTGCCATTATATAAAGCTTTATAAATATTTATTATATTTGCAAATAAAGAGTGTTTTATAATTATGTTTTGATCCGAAACCAAAAAATAATTATATTAAAAATTTTCGACGTATCCTGACGACTTGACCATTTATATATATATATATATATATATATATATATATATATATATATATATATATATATATATTATATTATTATTATAATAATCCAAACTTATAAAGCGCTCTTTTCATACTTAAAGCCTGTTAAAAAGCGCTGTACATAAACTCATGAAAACAAATATATAAAAGATATAACAAATATAATACGATTATTTCATAACAATATATGTATAAATAAATTATATATATATATATATATATATATATATATATATATATATATATATATATATATTGTTTATAATTAGAATATACCTAGATTGTTGTCATCTTTATTATAGATTGGACATTCTTCAGCATTTGAGACTATTTGGAAATTTACATACTGAATAGATTGTGTTGTTGTCATTGTTGTTGTTGTTGTTACAAAATAGTATTAGGTGCATTATCCAAGAACTTCGGGAGAACAAAATCCGTGCAAATAAATCCTTCGAGTTAACAAATATTAATTAACGAATACTTCGAGAAAAAGAAAATACGAGACAGACAACAGACAATTGTGTTTTCTTTCCTAAAGATCGGCAAACGTCGACAAATCGGTCGACGAATCAAAAGCTAGCTAACTTTTTAAATATCCTTCTTAATAACGGCTATCGGGAACAGAAATTGATAGTGTTTAACTCTATCAAAAACCTCATTGGTTATCGTATTTAAGTAATATCGGATAATGATCAAAAATAATAAAATACCATTATTTGTTGTTGGCGTTTAATTAGTGGATAAGCTGAAAACATTATCAAGAGCGAATTACATTTTGTGAAAATAATGAATCCCCTTTGAGGACGAAAATCTCGGCAGGGCTTATTGTTCACCGAAATAATCGTTGCTCCACCTCAAAGGTCCCTTCGGTTCAAACTTGTAGGTAAACGTAACTGATATATTTGGGCTTATAACACAAACGTATTGAACCGAAGAGACTTCTTTCCGACTGTGGCCTAACAAATGGGACAGACTAAGAAAAAATATTAGATATAGATCGAGCTTAGATATCGCTATTTCGTATTATCAAACTGACACTGGTTCCGCTGTCAAATACGGGTTTAAACTCCATTAATTATTACTTATTTGGGTAAAAGGTTTTATAGGATTAACATACATATAGGTAATATATTTGTAATTGTTTTATTAGATTTAATCACTGGAGAAACACTGTGGCTATCTTCACAGTGAGTGTTTTCTGGGTTAGATGAAAATAATCCAGTTAGCTTCTTGTCACGTGTTCCAGAAGCTAGTCAGTCTAAACTTAACTCCCGGGGATCATTGGAAGGAAAAGAACCGTTATTTTATTTTGTTGACATCTGAGAAACTGTTTGCTAATAACGTGACATGTCGGCTGGTTAAGTTAATTATTGACACGGT
>JAODUP010000376.1:132500-137500 GCA_025642065.1 Paralvinella palmiformis | reverse complement strand
TCAACCAGACGTTAACATATCATTTATCCATCGGCTTGGTGCCGAGTATACCACCCAGGTATCTCATACACACACATACACACACACCATACCAGGCACGGCCGAATGCGCGACCACATGCGCGACCGAATAATGGTTCTATCTAGGCGAGTGTAAACATGGCACTAATCACCTAATCACCTACAGGTATCATCTCTACAGGTGTCACTAAAGATGACAACATTTGTCGGTATCACGCCGTTATTACTTCTCGTTTTCGGTGCACTCGATGGCGAAGTCGATGGAGTGCTCGGTACATTACTGGCGACCAGGGGTTCGAGATCTTTTTTTTAAATTTCCAGTCAGAATTTGATTCAGCCAATTTTAAATAAGCGCCACCTGGTGGAAATAAGGGATATTGGGTACAGGACGTGTGTTGGTGCTTTCCATTGTCTGTTGTAAGAATCTCCGGCAGCTTTCGACGTAAAGTGAAACGGCATTAGTATAACTGTATCGGTAGACTGCATGCTATTATGTAAATGTAACGATAGACTGCACGCTATTATGAAAATTTGCCGATAGATTGCACGCTATTATGTAAATGTGCCGGTAGACTAGATGCTACGGTGTAAATGTGCCAATAGACTGCATGTTACAGTGTAAATATGCCAATAGACTGCACGCTATTATGTAAATGTACTGGTAGACTGCATGTTACAGTGTAAATGTGCCAATAGACTGCATGTTACAGTGTAAATGTGCCAATAGACTGCACGCTATTATGTAAATGTACCGGTAGACTGCATGCTGCAGTGTAAATGTGCCAATAGACTGCACGCTATTATGTAAATGTATCGGTAGACTGCATGCTACAGTGTAAATGTGCCAATAGACTGCACGCTATTATGTAAATGTGCCGGTAGACTGCATGCTACAGTGTAAATGTGTCGATAGACTGCATACTATAGTGTAAATGTGCTGGTAGGCTGCATGCTATAGTGTAAATGTGCTTGTAGGCTGCCTGCCATATTGGCACCACAGCCTCGTTGGGTAATGGAATAGTTTACGGCAGGTAGCAGATTAATCATATCACGATGATTGAATTTATAGTTAATTTATATTTTATAGAACGCAGTGTATTGAATGTGCAAATTAAGGAGCAAATGTTATAGAAATATAACCATATAGGCACACACGCACACACACACACACACACACACACACACACACACACACACACACACACACACACACACACACACTGGGGTGGCGTTTCTTGTTACACTTGATTCCATCGCAATTTGCTTCCGCACAAAAAAAACCTCCCATCAAAGAGACTTTTATACTCCAACCTTTGCCGACATACATATCCACTTTCGAAAGAAAAATCCAACAGAGGTCTCTGCCAAAATAAGGACAACGAGACGAACGCAAAAGAAAACATTCATTAAACATTCCCTTTTAAAGAAGCAGTTCTGCATTTCTCTCATCCCGTCAATAATTGTACAAGTAAATTATCAAAACTGTGAGTTAGACGATGTGAAGTGGTATAGTATGTGACCGTAAAAGCTGGTCCTAATTAGGAAATGCTTGTAAGCTTGGAGACTACTGGAGTCACTTAGGGAAGTTAGACGGTCAAAAAAGTGTGGCCTGATTTGTGTCGGCTTTAACTGGCTGTCCCTTACATACTAAGTGGGCTTTAACCACGACCAGTCAGCCCACGGGACGGCCCCACGGGGCAGCCCCACAGGGATAAGGCCATATCGGATGATGGCATTCCGGACTAGGTGGGCGAATTAATGTGGCGACATCCTAGATCAGGCAGTGTTCTCTTTGTTGATGCTTAACACACATACACACGCACCCACGCACGCACACATACATACACACCTACACGCACGCACGCATGCACACGCACACACCTACACGCACACACTCTCAATCACGCACATAGATACACGCACGCACGCAAACAAACATACACACATACACACATACACACAAACATACATTCAAACACTCACACACAAACACACACATACACTCACATACAAACGCGCGCACGCACGCACGCACATACACACACACACACACACACACACCTTTATAGGCAGTACATAGCCGCCGAGGACTTTCTGCCAGTTAATTATTGATATCTTAAAACCGAGGTCTAGTTATGTCTAATTACGATTAATGGAATAATGGTCAAATGACGTAGGTGAGGGACAAGTTACTAACCCGTTAACGTTCACTAGAAAAATGTTACTAAATAACCACACGTTTGAGCGATAAAATGGTTCACTATCTGAGAAACAGTCGTCTGGAAGCTGTCATTGTGAGGGGGGGGGTGTTGAATAGGGAGACTTGGCTTGACTGACATCCGTACTCTGACATCCATCCGGCTGCCGACCATCTTTCTCTTGACATCTTTGTGCTGACATCCTTCTCGTGGCATTCGTGTGCTCGCCTCAGTCTGTTCATTCACACATTGATGTCCGTACGCCGACAGCCAAATCGTGATTAAGCATCCGGTTCCGCATCCGATATGGGCGACTTCCGGACGTCGAATACCATTGAAGGTCAGATAAATTCAGTTTTATCGGTAATAGTGACTCTGGTGCTGTCTTGGTGACAGACCTGTCAATGATGTTTTAATATTTGTTGTAATTGTTCTGTTGTCTTCTTAAAGGTTATGTTTTGTTTACGGTCTGTCGTCAAGGGCGACTCAACTGCGCAGTTCGTGTTTAGTCGGGGGCACGTGTTGTAACGATCTGTCGTCGCTAATGACATCCGCGTAGTTCCTGTTTTGTGAACCTTCAGTTCGTTCGCTTTTTATCGCTAAGTTTCCTAAGTTCTCCCGAACGAACCGCTTCCGGAGCGAATTAGACGAGCCAAATACGCATGAGTAATGAACGCGATTAGCGAGCACGTGACCGGCCGTGCCGCGTTAGGCTTTCCCCGGGAGATGCTCGTCACTTCCGATCGGCTACAATAGCCGATCGGATGTCGTACGTCTGTCGTATTACGTCGTCGGCACGTGACCACGGATCGGAGACCACTGTCTCGGCGTAACGTCATTAACTGCCAGAACAACGCCTTGCCCGCTACATAGCGAACGTCTTCCGGAACAACGCCGATCGGACCGGAATACCAAATATCCGAATTTGTTCCACTTCCGATCCGGCCGGCGTACGTGCGCCATTGACAGGCAGTGCTTCCAGTGTTAACCGAAATGTTCCGGAAGCCGATAATCGGGTTACTTCGTGTTATTTCGCCTATTATCGCCCGAACGACCGGGCGATATTATGTGTGGTTTGTAAGTGGACAGACCGGTCGGTTGTTATCTGATAACGAGAGACTGGTCGTAGCATCTGTCTATCTGTCGGTGGACGAACAACGCCCACCGCGAACGAAGCTCCCAAACCGACACAATACCCCTCACTCCATCTGTGCCCCACATCCGGTCACGTGGTAATTCCGACCGAGGCCGCAGTTACCCAATAATAGTTCTCCAAGGGAGCATTTTTCGCGTCTTCATCGCCCTTGATTAGATCGCTGTCGACGATAATATTGTTAAACGTTCACTCTCTCACTGTTTAAGTCACATCTCAATCTACGAAGACAAACAAACCGCTGACCTCCCGTCACTACCGCCATCTATCGGGTGCAGCGCGACTTAGGTGGGCTCCGACCTCACAACAGGTGATACGTGATTGGGAGACGACCACATTTTGCAATAACCATATCATATTTCTGGAAATACGTTTACGACGGGGTTAGGGGGCAGGCCGATGGAGGGCGGTCCCTTCGTAAATAGAAACGGGGTTTTTTTGTGTGAAAAAGTTCGATCGATGCTTTAAACTTCTAACATTCCGATATATTACACAGTTTCCGCTACCATCGCGTACTGTTTACATCAGGTTTTTGTTATTTAACTAAAATAAATACATTTTGATTTTCGGTTCTCAGTTTCCGTCATTTGTCGGTTATATTTCAGAGTTTAGGCGAGCAGCGGCTAATGTTTTAAGTAAAATGGTGCGACGTAATGCGAAACTTTCAAATAGGTGATGATTTGTGTTACTGTTTAAAATAAAAAGTTATGTTGTATCATATAGGTGTTGAACGTTCTAAAATTTCTACTAAAATCCCACGTAAATCCATGTACGTGCATGTATGTACATGTCCATGTTTGTTCAACATAATCATGGGAACAATGATAATGATGATGATACTAAATGACGTAGATTTATAAAATCCCCTATTAGGATTGGTGGGGGGGGGGGGGTTCACAGGAGCTTTTCCGTGAAACATAATTATTTCGTTAGAAATGCTAAAGGGTAAATAATATTTACTTCGAAAACCAATCAACAAAATATTGGTTATACGAATATATCTACATGAATAAATCTACATGAAGTGAGTGAGTGAGTGGTGATGGTGGTGGTGGTGGTGGTGGTGGTGGTGGTGGTGGTGGTGGTGGGAGTGAGTGAGTGAGTGAGTGAGTGAGTGAGTGAGTGAGTGAGTGAGTGAGTGAGTGAGTGAGTGAGTGAGTGAGTGAGTGAGTGAGTGGTGGTGGTGGTGGTGGTGGTGGTGGTGGTGGTGGTGAGTGGTGAGTGGTGGTGGTGGTGGTGGTGGTGGTGGTGAGTGAGCTAGGATGAGTGGTGAGTGAGTGAGTGAGTGAGTGAGTGAGTGAGTGAGTGAGTGAGTGAGTGAGTGAGTGAGTGAGTGGTGGTGGTGGTGGTGGTGGTGGTGGTGGTGAGTGGTGAGTGGTGAGTGAGTGAGTGGTGAGTGGTGGTGGTGGTGGTGGTGAGTGGTGGTGGTGAGTGAGTGGTGAGTGGTGAGTGGTGAGTGGTGGTGGTGGTGAGTGGTGGTGGTGGTGGTGGTGAGTGAGTGAGTGAGTGAGTGAGTGAGTGAGTGAGTGAGTGAGTGAGTGAGTGAGTGAGTGAGTGAGTGAGTGGGTGGTGGTGGTGAGTGAGTGGTGAGTGAGTGAGTGAGTGAGTGAGTGAGTGAGTGAGTGAGTG